>LPNX010403301.1:245416-268111 GCA_001517045.1 Pseudotsuga menziesii
TCTCAGCCTTTATAAGATTTTCTCACTGCTATCACATTGTATGGCCACATTACTTGGGTATCTCAACGTTCATTTCTAGATCTGTCAACGGGCTGCTACAGGCATGTAAAAAGCACCTTCTTACTATGTTTTTGGGTGTCTGTTTATTAGCCATTTAAATCATTGTTAATGTTATTTCCTTGCTATAATTTATGAGCATGTTATGTGAAGAATTGCCATTAAAATCTGTGTTCAAGCAGTGATACATTATTCAAACAAAAATTCAAAACAAAACAGCAGTGAGGCATTATCCGTGTCGAGTTAAAAAGCTCCTACAACCTTTCCATGTAAATCTTGGGGTTGAAAATTCCCACCAATACTATCATAGCTCCTACATATTTGTTTGAAGAAAGATAAATCGCTAGAACTAGACTTCAACTGTGGGAACAAATTGTATTAGTTTGGTTTAGTTTTATATACTGGCCGTACCATAGCCGTACCCAAAATCGAGGTATGCCGTACCATTTTCACCAAACGTACCCAATTTTTTTTTATGAAGTACCCGGTATGGCAACACTGTTCATGGTACGTGAGGGTACATTTGGGTACGTACCATTTCCGTACCCAAGTACCCGATACGTGTACCCGACCCCTGGGTACGGGTACCCATGCAACACAATATCATACATTATTATTATCCAGAATACATCTTCAAAGAGTACTGTATACATCATATGCATTGACTGTTCACACATTTGATATACCTCTGTAAATGTACCATATTCAACCGTGTGCATATTCATCTCTTCATACCTTGACCTGTGCATAGATGTCAATTCCAGTGTTCATCATCTAAACATGTTCTCAGCTAATCAACACTGAACCATTCAAATCATCTTCATTTAGCTTATCAAAGTCTGCATACTCAAGTTAACACTGTCAATACACTGTCATTATCATGGCTTCCTCTTATCATGTCAAATCAAACCATTATCACTGTGAGACACCCAGAATTCCAATCTGCTGTTTACATCACTCATACACTACATGTGCATCATCAAAGCATCTCATGTCAAAGACCTTTGACTTTCTGCTGTAAGAATTGTTCTATATACTCTTACTGTTGCTGCCTTCAGTACAGTATGCTCATGCCCAAAATGCTTCACTACTGCTGTAACCTTAGGAATACTGGATCTTTTCAATACTTCGAATTCTGCTTCAAGCCTTTCTCTTCCAAGCTTGAGATAGCTGGAGTATGATGTAACAGGATCAACACTCACAAGGAGAACTTGGACTGTTTAGTCATAGTTGAAAGAGGCAACAATACAACTGTCAAACATCAAAACTTTAACTAAACAGTCATCATAATCAGTCATTAAGGTCAATATAATTTATCACTGTTCATGAGAAATACTTCTTGCACATTCATTACGGTTAGGGCATCATCCAAGTATCAACATGTCATCATCGTACACGCATCTTTAACTTAACTAGGGCATTGTCCAAATACCCAGATCTTCACATCATTGATCATGGTTTGCATCATTGTCTAGTATATACTATTCTGTATTCTTCTTTAAGGATGTAGCAACCTTATTCATCAAAGGTTTTCACTGCTGCTTCTATTCGTGAGCTGGAGTAAAACACAAGACAACATACCTCTGTCCACCATTTACAGCTAGACATCAGATCTCTGCTATTTTTCTTCCTGTTCCAAACTTAGGGCATCCATAACTTTGGTTGAATGAAAAAGGCCTTAGTTTACTGCTGTAAGACACTGCTGGTCACCACCGAGGGTCCAAAGAAAATAAGACAACAACAAAAAGCCAGTTTTGTGCTGCTCCAAACAGTCACAAATTTTACTCCATGCAAATCCAACATAGGATTGCCACCAACAGAAGCAAATCCAACATAGCAAAAAAAAGAGGACTTCTCTGCTCCTTCACCGAAAAATTGATGTCCACGAATTTGACTGCTTCTATACTCCGAGGGTTTGACTGCTGCTATTTTCAGGACTGCTCCTTAGGGCTGCAACTATCTTCAGTTCACTCCACCAATATCATTAGGATAGTCATCAAACTAGGGTCTTTTGCTGCCCATGCAAAAGAAAAGGGAAGAGGACTGTTTACATGCTGAAGAAGATCTGGACTGTTTGCTGCTCATTCATTGCTGCAAACAAAATCAAAAACAAAAGAATGACTGCTGTTGACTGCTCCTCCTGCTGCCACGAAAAACTAGCCTCAGTCAACCTCAGCTGCGAGCTTTCCTTCTTTGGATGTCAAAAAATAAGACTCAAAAAAAAAAATTTGCTGCTGCAATTCGGGTCTGCAACTCTGCTGCTCCTGAACAGTCCAAATATCCTCAGTCAAGATGACTGAATTTCCTCAGTCAGCTGCACCTCCGAAATTGCCTCAGAGCTATGCAATTTTCACTCTTCCAAAATGATGGCACGACTTGGGTATTTATACACATTTTTCACATTGTTTCTAAGGAGCCGACCTGTCATTGAATTTTTTTATTTTCCTTTTTTTTTTAATTATTTGGTGGAGCCGACTTGTTGAAGGGTTTTAATAAAAAATTAATTTTAATTTAAAAACAATTTTCTTTCAGGGAGAGCCGGTTTTATCATTTTATTTGCAAGAATTTTATTTAAGCAAATTCTTTTTATGAAGAGGGTGTCATTAATAGCTCCATATTAACATGCTCTTCATCAATGGTTCCAACATCATAATATTATGGCCAAGGGTTATACAAGCCACAAGGGCTTCATTAAGGATCCCATTATCAAGGTGCCATTTAACCATCCATATTCACAAGGGGCCACAAACAAGGGTTGTTTGTTTCTTCCAGTAGTAAGTGGTTTCACACACACATGAGCCTCTTCAAAAAGCTTCTTCATCATACCTTCATGCAAGTTCATGGCCATCCATCATATAAGTGGGTGCAAGTTCTTCCTTATGCACTTAGGACCATCTTCAAGAATTATCATCTCCATTAAGGCTCATCATGCCATCTAACCATATCAAGTGCCAGTAGTGGGCTCCATCACCTTTGCAAGGGCATCAGAGTCTTCTTCATCCACCTCAACCACACCATGAGGCCTCCAAGGGTTCCATGACTCCATCAAGTCATCAATAACCATGCAAACAACTTGTGGGGTTGCCAAGCCTTCTCCTAGGGTATCATGACCCAATCATAACAACATCATAGCATGAATGACCACAGAATGGGTCATTAATGCTTCTCTAACCCATCTAGGGTTTCTCCAACGTCCATCAAGGCTTCAAGACCATCTCTAGGGTCTTCAGCATCATCAGCAGGGTCTTCAACATCTTTAGCAAAGTGGTGGTATCAAAATCCAGTCTTGTGGGTACATGGACCTGTCGACTGGGTACAGGGTGCTTCAAGGCACAAACCCACTCTGTGAGGGGTCTAGGCACTGCAGGTGGGACTTGGTGGCATCAATGACATCCTGTGGGGCCACTGCAAGTCCATATTGGCATCAATGACAATTTCATCAACACACCCACACTTATTTAGTCCTATCATAGCCTTAAAGAAAACCATTTTATTCATTTGCTGATATGGACATGTGGATGTGGCTCACAGAAATGCTGTTATGACCTGCTTCATGCTCACGCTAATATGGTCTTCAAAATTATCAATTATCGATGATGGTTAGGACTTATCAAATTATCAATTATGGTACATGAATGGTTAATAGTAATATGCATGAGAGCTCTCTGTTTTGGTTATAATTTATAGTTTTACTCTTGTGAATCATGAATGCTTTTTTATTCTTAATTCTATTTTTTTATTCATTATAAAAGTATTTTTATATCTTGTTGTGCGTGTCATTTCCTCAACCTATCCGTATTCTGGTTTTTCAAAAATCTGGCAAGTCTGTATCTGGATCCATTTCTGTATCCTGGTAACTTAGATTTAACTTAACTTTATATTTTAATTTAATAACAGTACAATGTCTAACACCTTACCTTAATTTTTTTTTGTTTTCTATATCACTCCTAACAGTGCTTGAAATTTCTCAAACCTGTCCATACTAAGCACCTGGATAACCTACATGATCTTGTGGCCTGTAAAAAATCAATTCCATCTCTTTGTTCTGAACCTGTTGGCTGTTCGCATATGTAGTGATGATGAACTTCTACATCTTTAGTTTTTTAATGGAAAATTGGCTTCTTTTTTATCTTGATTGCACTCTGATTGTTACATTGTAAAATTACTGGTTGTATCTGTTGAAGTTTCAAATCACATAAATTCCTGTGTATTGCAGTACCTCACAAGTTGATTCAACTGCTGTTTTGTCCTCTCATATTGTTGATGAAAGGGCTATTGAAATTTTCTTTTTATTTGCCCATGGAATTACTCCACGACCAAGATTAAAGGCACAACTTGTTGTCGAAATTTCTTCAGTTCCCAAATAATGATGCAATAGTTCAAAGTCCATATCAAATGCTTTGCAAAGATTATATTTTTCTTCATTAATGTACTCGGTGCTATTACTTTCAGTATTTATTGTTAAATCATCAACATATACAGCCAAATTGATAATCTCTTCTCCTTTTCCTTTGATATACAAGTTAGGATTAAAATAATATCTTGAAACCATTGGATTGTTTATTTCTACAATGTTGCCATGCTCCCCTATTCCAAATTGCTGGTACTTTGCCAGCCCCAATCAAAATTTATTTCACAAAGAGTGCCAACCAATAATCGGCTTATGAAGAGTGAACACATCACAAATGGGATTTGAATTCGTGTGGGGAGGATAACAACTTCTCCTATCTACCACTTGAGCTAGACCCAATTGACTAAATCACTGGATGCGTTTCATGCCAAGCTTGGGAGTTGGCTTTAATCCATACAAGGCCTTTACCAACTCATATACCAAGTACCAACTTTTCTTCTTCTTCAATTACTTATGCCTGTTTTGTATACAATTCTTCATCCAAATTCCCATTTAAGAATGCGCTTTTAACGTCCATTTGGTGTGTACCTTCCATCCAAACTGTGCTGTGATAGCTAACAACATTAATCAAGTTTTTGCCATGGTAGCAAAAGTATTGTCATAATGTATACCTTTTTGTTTTTGTTGTACATCCCTTTTACAACTAGCTTGGTTACTTATCAATCAACCCGTCTACTTTGAATTTAGGTTGATATATCCATTTAGAAACAATCAGCTTCTTATTTGGAAGTAACATAACTAACTTCCAAGTTTTATATATCATTAAAGCATCAAATTCTCTTGCATTGCATTTCTCCATTCTTGTTTTTTGTTTGCTTCATTAAAATTTAAATGAAATTGAATTATTAGGTTTCACAACCTCACTCATCAAAGCGAGATTTACGTAATATGACAACTTTGACCTGATTTTCTCTTTTCCTGCTGCATCTTAGTTGGAACGAATTTGGTTTGATATATCCATTTAGAATCTATCAACTTCTTATTTGGAGGTAACATAACTAACTTCCAAGTCCTATTTTTCATTAAAGCATCAAACTCTTCTTGCATTGCATTTCTCCATTCTTGCTTTTTGTTTTCTTCATTAAAATTTAAATGAAATTGGATTATTAGAATTCACAACCTCACTCATCAAAGCTTTTACCTAAGAGGGTGACTTTGACTTGGTTCTTCTCTTTCCTTGCTGCATCTCAGTTGGAAAGAATTTGGTTTGATACATCCATTTAGAATCTATCATCTTCTTATTTGGAAGTAACATAACTGTTAGAATGCCTAGTTGGGAAGATAAGTCAGGACTAAACAAAGACAATGAAAGTTAGGCGTGAAAGCTCATATTTCATTAAGCTAATGTTCATATAAATACAATCATATGACTCTTGGTTTCGTATTCCCAAGGAGTCTTTTGGACTTCCAAGCAGAGCTGAAATCTGGAGCTGCAAATGGTTGAAAGTGCTCTTTGAATCAAAAGCTAGCAGAAGATGACGTCTTCTACTAAATGAGTGGTTTTGGATGACCACAAACTTTGAAACTTGGTGCTCACTCTGGTATTGGCGTAGTATCCCTCTGGAACTTGGCTCTTACTGTGGTATTGGCTCAACGGTTCCCTCTGGAACATGGCTTAAAGGCTCAATGGTTCCCTCTAGAAAATGGTGGTTTAAGGACAACCAAAAATTATTATCTAACACAAGCAAATGTCTTCTACTAAATGGGTGGTTTTAGGAAGATCACAAACCAAATCATGCTCAAGTGGAACATGGCTCTGACTTAGCTTTGGTTGCAGCTGGCTCAAGGCTCTGGCAACTTGCACAAAGTTCTAGCTCTGGCTCTGGCATTGGTTCAGTGTCGCTTGTTCTCACCTTCTTGTTTTTTATTGTCAATCATCCCCCCTTGTCAAGAACAAGGTGATGAGAAGAAAATCTCAATGCAAGATGTGTTTTTACTTGATAACGAAGTCTTTAGGATGATATATATATATATATATATATATATATATATATATATCTTATTGGCTATTGATGACCTTTGCCAAGAAGCATTCCACCCATAGTGAATCTTCTCTTTTGCAGGTTTCTTAAGTATGTATGAGGCATCTATCTGAAGAATGAGTATGCTTTCCACAATGCTTACAAGGATGGAGATCAAAACACTGATCTTCCATGTGACCATTTCTATGACAATGTTGGTATTTTGAAATATTATGCAAATCTGATGAACTTTCTTGAAGGAATTCAACACTTTGGAACTGGATAGGTTTGGAATTATTAGGAATGGGAAAAGCCACTTCTTTGCCATAACCAAGATTAGTTTTATGCTTGTTGTGGCTGATTTCTTTCCAAAGTCTGATGATGGGCTTGAGAAGTGGAAGGGAAACTTTTGTATGACAAACTTTATCTCCATTTTCTTTTGAAGTGGCATCACCAATTTGATAATGTGCTTTTGAATGTGTAGGTTGCTGATTGTTCTGAACAAAAACATATTTAGAATGTTAGTTCTTTGGGTGTATTTCCTCATGTTGGAGTTGTGATTCAAGCTGAAGAAATTCAATCGTCTCTTGTGAGTCTTATAGACGAGTTAAAACTCATTTGATAGTTTCCTTGCTGATTGACACTATATCGTCAAAGTTCACTGAAATCTCTTAAGTGAAATTATATAAAAACACTTTTCTTTTCGAAAAGTCACTTTCACCCTAAAATAATAAAAAGTGCACTTTATATCATAATGTCACTTTATAAAGTACATCTCACTTTAAAAATATAAAGTCACATCATAAAGTACTTTACAAACACCTTTTATAAAGTCACTTTGTCATTAATGAAACCCCTTTGTTCTCGGACCCCTACACCTAGGTACCTAATGCAAGAGTACCTTTGAGCTACCAAAACTAACAAATAACTCTAATATTTGTTCTCGGATCCCTGCACCTAGGCACCTAATACAAGAGTACCTTTGAGCTACCAAGACTAACAAATAACTAATATTTGTTCTCGGACCCCTGCACCTAGGCACCTAATGCAAGAGTACCTTTGAGCTACCAAAACTAACAAATAACTCTAATAATCTTCCAGTCTGAGCCATTTAAGGACTAATAAAAGATTAAAGGGTTTCTTGCAACTCCATGCTGTGAAAATCAGACTCAACAAAATAAATACTTGACTTAGAAGATGATGTCGGGTTCAATCGAAAATGCACTTGATTACAAAGTCAGTTCAACTTAGTGTGACTTGACACTTAGAAAAGAACAATTGCAAGTATTAAAAAATACAAAAAAACTTACAAAAATCACTGTTTGCAAGTTACATCTTAATGCAAAATCTGAAATTGAATCGATTTTAAAAAAGATTGCTTTACCTCTCAATCCTTTGATGATTGACAATGTTCAGCTGAGGTCCCAAGGCCATTGAAACAAACAAGCCTCCAATGTAATTTATGGTAATGTCCACCAGTTGTCATAACTTCTTTCCTTGAGATTAGTATAATAATAAACCTCGTATCAGAGTAGCCATCACCTTTGTTGGATGAATCTCTATAGCCTTGACCAGCCCGAAGTATGCAAGCTCAGGAAGCTTTGCCATGGCCTATAAAGCTTAAACACATGCCCTTTCTAGTTTTTCTCACCAAAAATACCTTCAAAGCATTAACTCTATATCAATATTATTAGGACTAGACTGATCATTGATTTGACGGGTTGAAAAATCTGAACTGAATTGGAACCAGAAAAAAAACTGGACCAAAAAGTTTGTCGACCAAAAAATACATAAAATATTATAATTTTGTAAAAAAATATTGTAACATTCGTATTTGGATATTCTCGAAAGCTATTTCAATTGAATAGTCCAGTAGAAAATGGTTCCATGATGGATAATTATATAAGAGTAAATATGAATATGAATGATGATTTTACAATTATATTGGTAGGACTTTATGTAAGCCTTATCGTTCATTTTCAAATGAAAGGGTACATCTCTTTCTATTTTCTAATTAATTAATTTAATTAATCATTTCTTATTTCTAATTTATTAATATTAATATTAATAATTAATTGATATTTAATATTTATATATGTTTACATATCTCATTATTTTATATATATAATTTTTATAAGGTTTCCTTCCCCTTGAGAGGAGCTTTGTCCTCAAAGCTTTATTGAAGACAAAGCTTATGTTTGTTTTTTTGTTGTAATGACATCTTCTCGATCTTTGTGTTAGTAACTTAGTAACTACAACACACGACAAAACGAAACAATAAGAGTTACGAAAATCGACGCATCCTTTGTGATGTTGTCCAATCTGAGATCTATCTTTATTGGAGTTGTTTGTTGACCGCTTTGTTGGATGGAATCTTTCGTTTTCTCCTTAGCTTGTTTATTTGGTGTTCTCTCTCTTATGGAATCATATCTCCTTTGTCTATCTTCATTTTGACGCTGTCATTGGTCTAAATGATTTTTATAGTTTGGGTGTTGATAAGGAGTTTTTGTTGTTTGTTGTTTTTTTACTGGAGTGGCTTCTTGTTCCTTAACTTGAATTTGTTTGCTTGAGAATCTGGAAGCTTCCTTTTGGATTTGCTCTAATTTGTTCTCTAATAGAGTGTTATTACTTTGAATCTTTTCAAACCTTTTTACTTGTGACTTTTTGTCCTCTTTTAACTCTTTGATTTGCTCGTCTAGTTCTTGATTAAGATTTCTTAGGCGATGATTTTCTTCTTGCTTCTCTATAATTTTTCCTTTGAAGTCTTCATGAACTTGATCCGACTACTGAATTCTTTTCAACTTCTTGATCTTTGTAACTAATGTCTTGTTATGATTCTTTAGTCGAAATACTGCTTCAGTCTTGCTTTTAATGTATTATTGCTTTTTGTAATTTCCAACTTGTGTGCCCTTTTAATGTCGTCGTATTTCTGTTGGAGTTCTTTCATCTATTGCTGATGTCGACACATCTCAGATTCTTGACTTTTCAACTTTCTTTGGACTTTCGCAAGTTCTTCATTCTTGTCGTTCAGGAGCATGTTCAAACGTGTTAGTTCTTCTTCTGCCTTATTGTCATCATGATCAACTTCCTTCTTGATACCTTGGTTTTGTGATTTTTGATTGAGACGCTTCAATTCCTCAATCTGTGAGAACAAATCTTCCATTTGTTTTTCTTAGTCCGAATATCTAGTCTTTAAACTCCTTTTAAAGATTCTGAAAGTCGATTATCGTTTGTAATCTTATATTTTCATTTTGACAACAGACTAATTCATCTTCTAATTTCTTTATCTGAGTATATGAACCATAAGCCATGGTTACGACTGAACTTGTATTCATATGAAAATGTTGGATTCTCCTTGATTATGTTGCTTCGTTGACAATTTGGTCTTCAACTTTTTCGACGGTAAATGTTCCCCCCTTTGACTTGGCTCTTTTGTCGATAATTTGTCTTTGACTCCTTTGATAAGAGGTAGAATGAAGGGCGTAAGAACCCCTAATGTAGTTCCCTTGGAAGGATTTCTTCTTTTAACTTTGACTTATTTTCTTCTTAAAACTTCTTTGTGGATTGTGTGTAGATTGGGTGGTTGGGAAGAAAGAATGTTACCCTCCCCACCCAAGTTCAAATCTTGGAGATTAACTTTTATAAAAAGGAAATATTAAGCCTTGGGAGTCACCCTTATAATATATTTTCTTAAATAGACTTGTAAGGTACTTTAATCTTTGTCAATCTAGAAATAAGAATGATCCTTCACTCTATAATTTAATTATTTTTCCTTTATCATAAAACCCGTTTTTATTAATGTAATGGTTTTTTATAATAAAAACCAAGTGTGGTTTCATAATACAATGGGTTGTTTTGTTTTACTTTTTTGATTCTATGACTTGTTTATAAAACCAACTGTGGTTTTTATAAACCTTGTGTTGATTTTTTATTGTTTTACCTCTTCTATTTTTTGTCTTGGTCAAAGACCACAATTTTAGGGAAACCCCAAGGATAATGGTTAAAAACCAAATTACGCAAAGTGTAAATAATGGCCAAGGGCCGGATCGCTCTGATACGAATGTAATATCCGTATTCGGATATTCTCAAAAGCTATCTCAATTGAATAGTGCAATAGAAAATAGTTTCATGTTGGATAATTATATAAGAGTAAATATGAATATGAATGATGATTTTACAATTACATTGGTAGGCGTTTATATAAGGCTTATCGTGCCTTTTCAAATGAAAGGGTACATCTCTTTCTATTTCCTAATTGATTAATTTAATTATCATTTCTTATTTATTAATTATTAATATTGATATTTAATATTTAAATATCTTATTATGTTATATATATTTTTATATAACAAACATATATATGTCATGTGCATCCATATGAATTCATACCATTATACACAAATATGTGAAATTTATCATGTTTTTTTTTTCGGAGAAAAAAAAACCTTTATTCTTTCGAATAATCATGGACAACTCCTGAGGAGTGTACAATTTTGCCTTATGGATCAAGGCTTACACAAAATCACTGTTATGGGCGTACATATCTGCCTTATGAGGCTTACATCAATAAAAAAAACAATGCTGCACCCAAAGAGCTAGCATTTTTCAGCACTGTATTACAAAAAGAACAATGTTGCACCAAAAGAGCTTGCACTTCATCATTATATGTCATCCAAGACTGGTACTCTGTTCCTTCATAGCAGAATGTGAAACATGATGGAGTCACCTTCTTCAAGGATCTCGCCCTCGATTATCCTCGGTTAAATGGCTAAAGCGTGCTTTGATAGTGTATCTGCTTCTGTGTTGAATTCCCTATATACATGGTTGAACTTAAGAGATGCAAAGAAAGGTTGCACTGACCGAATTGCTCTCAACAGATTTTGTAAGTGAGGGGCTCGAATGTTGTTTCTTTCTTGTGCCCAATCTATCACTGTTTTAGAATCCCCATGTATATTCAGCTTGTCAATTTGTTTGTCTTTAGCGATCTTTAGGGTGGCCCAAAGAGCTGTGAGATCTGCTTTGCTATTGGTGGCTCGACCCATGCCTAGTTTGAATGATTTTTTTTATTATTCAAAGATGTATATGACCCCACCTGCCCCACCAATGGCGGGTTCTCCCTGGCTGGCGCCATCAAAAAAAGCCCATGGGGTACTTCTGTCAATAACCGGGGCTATTGCTGCTCTACATTTTCCAGCTTTGGGAATTGTTTTATGTTTCTGAACTTTCTGCAATAGCAGGGCTAAGGTGATGTCAATGGGAGTCCGTGTGTTCTCTGTTACGAGCTTCCCAAATTGTAAAAACATAAAGCACAGGGAAAGCACTGAATTCGCATACCACTTTGTTGCCCCACCACTGTTTGGTATTCTGCTCCCAAGAATCTTCCATTCTGATCACTCTGCCCTGACTGAGGGTTCTAGCGACTTCCATCCATACTTGACCTGCATAAGTACAAGTATCAAATAAATGGGAAGTGAGTTCATCATCTTTTTTGCATAAAATGTAGATCCTTGGGCCTTGAAAGCCTCTTTGTTAGATTTTCCCACGTCAAAAGTTTGTTTTTAATTGCCAACCAGAATGTGAGAATGGGTTTTAATGGGCTGTTGCACTCTCACAGGCTCTTCAACCATCAAGATTTCTCTCCATTAAATTGTTCCATTATAGCAACTTCATACCCTTTTTTTGCTGTGAAATCTCCGTCTTCTGCATTTCTTGTCCATATGAGTTTATCCTGAGTGTCTTCTTCCAAACATACATAATTTGATTCTAGCAATTTAATGTAGCCTTGCCAACACTCAGCTTCATCTCCTTCTAGTTGAAACTTAATGGCTCCCTTCCATCTCGTTTTGCCTATTTGATTTGGAAGCTGAACTTGAGCATCAACAAGTTTGTAGCATCTCTGTTCACCAAGCTTGTTCAAGACCAATTGTGGAAGCCTGTAATTCTCTCCTGCACCAGCCCACGGATCCAGTCCTAACTTTATACTTCTTCCATTCCCAATTTCCCAGGCTATCCAAGTGCCAATAAGAGGAAATGTTAGGACCATGGATTTCCATCCAACTGAGCCATTTTTAAAGGATTTGTTGGGGTTCCTGATCCAGTCTGTTATTTCCATGTTTGAGCAGTATTTGGAACATACAACCCTGCCCCACAAGGAATCTGTGTTTTGTATGAGTCTCCAAAGAGATTTGGTTGCCAAAGCTTTAGTAAAAAGGGGGAGATTCTTTATTCCTCGTCCTCCTATCTCCTTGGGCAGAGCTATATTGGTCCATTTGACCAAAGGGATGCCATTGTTTTTTTTACTTGCTGTCCATAAGAATTTGAAACACTTCCTTCGGATATTTGTGAGAATTCCTTTAGGGATGTAGGCTATCGAGGCCCAGTAGACAGGGATGCTCTGAAGCACCGCTTTGATCAGTTCCAATCTTCCTCCCCTAGACAGAAAACGGTTTGCCCAAGAAGAAACACAAACCTCTACCTTTTGGAAGAGCCACATCTAGTCTTTGAAGGCATAGCAATTTGGTTTGAGAAAAAACCCTAGATATTTAAAACCTTCGGCCAATGCTTTTGTAGGAAAAGCCAAAATTTCTTTGGATTTTTGAGTTAGCTCGTCCGAGAACTCATTGTGAGTTAACATTGATTTTTCTATGTTGATTATCATTCCTGTAGCCTTCCTGTGTTTTTTTGTTAGAGTAGCATATTCTTTCAGATTCTCTTCTTCCCCTAGCCCAAAGAGCAAAACATCATCTACAAATAAGGTATGTGTGACCTCCTCAGACCTTGATACTTTAACTCCTATGATCCTTCCTTCTGCCTTGGCTTTCAGGATTAGTCCGCTTAATGCATCAACCACCAGAAGAAAAATGAACGGGGATAGGGGGCATCCTTGTCTGATTCCTCTTGAGGGCCTAAAAAAAACTGAAGGAGAGCCATTGATCAAAACTGCAAAGGATGTAGATTGGATGCACTCCAAGATCCAATCTACCATCTCCATATTCATCCCTAGTTTTATAAGACTATAGTCTGATAAAGGTCCAGCTTACCCTGTCATAGGCTTTGGAGAGGTCTAATTTTAAAGCAAAGGCTGATTGCTTCTCCTTTTTGATGGTGTGTATTACCTCGAGCTATAGAGACTGCATCCAGAATTTGCCTATTCTGTAAGAAGCGAGATTGCTCCTCTGTAATGACCTTGTTTAAGATTGGTTTGATTCTTTGTGCAATAATTTTTGCTATCACTTTGTAAATCATATTATAGCATGAGATTGGTCTGTAGTCTTCAAAGGCTTCACATTTCTATTTCTTGGGTATTAGAGCAATGAAAGTATTGTTCATGCTACCTAAAACTTTTCCCGACTTTCTGGATTCTTGAACCACTGCTAATATGTCCTTCTTGATCAAATCATAGAACCCTAGAGCCTTCTTGATCAAATCATAGAACCCTAGAAAAAACTCTAGGGTGAACCCATCTGGGCCAAGACTCTTCCCTTTCTGGAAAGAGTGTAACACCTGCTTTATCTCTTCCTCTAGGATGTCTTCAGTTAGCTCATCATTCATCTCCTTTGTTATAGCTCTTGGGAACAAATCGAGAACTTCTAACATCTCACCTATTAGGCACCCTGCAAGTTCTTTGAACAATTCTTGAAAATGATCTACAACTGCCTTTGTTTTTTCTTCGAAGGTTTTGGCCCAAATGCCTTGTGAAGACCTAACCTCATGGATAGTGTTGATACTTTTCCTATGAGAGGCATATTTGTGGAAAAACTTCGTATTTTGATCCCCTTCAACCAGCCACAGAGCTCTACATTTCAACCTCCATTTTTTTTCTTCCTGCAAGAGGAGTCCATCTTTCCTCGCCTCTAAGTCTTTAAGCTCTTCTAATTCCTTCTTGCGAAAGACTCCTTCTTTGTTGTTTTCAAATAACTCTTTATTTGCACTTCTATCTTCTTTAAATCTTCTTGTTGCCTCCTCCTGTACTTTTCGTCCCAGTTCTTGGAAATCGTCTTTACTCTTTCCAAATTTTCCATAAAGTGTTGCATTTGAGAGTGGTTTGGTGCGTTTACTAGGGGCACCCAAGCTTCTGAAATGAGATTACGGTACTCCTGCTCTTCTAACCACTGGGGTTTGAACTTGAATGGAGCAGGAGGTTTTACTTCATGGGTTTTGATTGAGAGGACTATAGGGCAATGATTTGAGTTGCCTCCTGTTTCTATTGAAGCTTTTAGAATGAGATCACTGCTTATTAAGTTTTCCGAGACCAAGTACCTGTCCAATCTTTTCGACACTGCCTGATCCCCACTCCTTTTGTTTCTCCATGTGGGCATGATTTTTAAGGGGGCTAAATCCACCAATCCCTTTTGTTTAAACATTTGGCTGAAAAAAGGGCCCAGAGAGTCTGCTTTGGCGTTCTTCCCCCAGACTTCGTTACTAGACAGGGTTAGATGTAGGTCTCCTCCCAGTATCAAGTTTTGGAATTCTAGAGCTCTTGAATCTTTCAGCTTCTCCCAAAAAGTTTTTTTGTCATAGAAAGGGCCATAAACATTCAAGATCATATACTTTCTCCTTGTTTCACTATCTTCCAGTTCTGTTCCCACAGTTGTTTCAAATCTTTGGACATAAATCATTTTTAGGGCTAGGCTCCAGGCTGTTAGGGTTCCTCCTGAGTGGCCATCTGCATCACTGCTCGTCATTCCCCAATCCTTTATGCAGTCTTTGACCATTTCTTCTGCCTCATTCCCTTCTGTCATAGTCTCTTGTATTAATAGTACCATAGGACTCATAGTGGTTATGAGCTGTTTCAGGGCGATTTTCTTGGGTACCGCCCCTAACCCTCTGATGTTTATGGATAGGATTTTCATTTAATAGTGCCTCCTGGGCCTAAATCTCAAAGCGCCCTTGAAATTGTACCTTGTTTACATTGTTTAATCTCTAAAATCGCTTGCTTTTGGGCTTTTGAGAGGAGGGATTTTCTGCCCATCTGAGGCTTCGGTTCTGTATTTAGGGCTAATCCTCCTGTTGAAATATAACCATCCTCCTTTCCTTTTGTAGCCCTAGGTCCCAGGTTGTATTCCTTTCTCACCTCTCTTATCGACTCCTTACAAAGAGCATTCTTGTGTTTATCTTTAGCGGGGGAATCATTATTAACAGAATCGGGATTAAAAATAACCACTGGAAAATAGTTGTTACCTTTGGATTCCGTTGAAGATGGTCGAGACCCTTTGGCGCCTGGGCTGTTTTGATTGCCTCCTGTGATTCCCGCACCTTCGCTGATGTGTCCTTCATCCTTTGTTCCGGTCGCTATCAACAGTGCCTGAGGTTTTTTTTTGGACTCAATTTCACTCTCGCCACCTTCTATCGGGCCTCTGACTTCTTGTTGTTGACTACTTTCCTCGCCACCTTTTCGAACTTCTTCCCTTACTGGCTCTATGCTTTGTTTATTTCGGGCCAGATTTTCGCTGGAATGGTTCTCCTGAACTCCCTCAACCTTATCTGATTCTACGTTTTCTTCCATGTCTTTCGAGGACTTTGATTTCACTTCTTTCTTGTACTCTTTCTTGTTGATCCATACCTTTCGATACTGGCCTCTCTTTGCCCTGTGCGGACAATTCCTCAGTAGATGACCAACCTCTCTACACCCATAACAACGAAACGAGATTTTCCAGTAATCTAGGCGCTGTTTCCATTGGTTTCCATGCATATTTATCAAAACTTCCTTATACAACCCATCCTTGAGATCCAGCTCCACTAGAACTCTCGCGCATCATTTATCCACTTTGGTTTTCCAGTTTGGTTCTAAGGCCACAAACTTACCTATCTTATTGCCAATTGCTTTCAAACACTCCTCCTCCCAAAACATCATAGGTAAGCCAGACATAATCACCTACACTTGCTGTATATTGAAGGGTTCTTTTGTCGCGTCGAAGTCAATTCTCCACTTATGCAAGATTAAGCTTGATGCCCCCCATCTTCAGCTTTTGTCTAACAGTTTTTTTCGTCCTCTTCATGACGTAATTTCATCAAGAACCATCCTCTTGGAAGGATGTGGAATTCAGGGTTGTACCCGAGCTCGCCTTCCCAATTCTCCTGTACCCAATTTCTCAATGCTTCACGTCTCGGAGATTTACTGCAAAAACACCCCACAAGAGTGTGCTTCAGGTAATCTGGGATTTCACCAAGGTTAATTTCTCTTTCGACTGTTAGTTCCGCATTGTCTTTTCTCGACCTTACCCCCTTTGTTTTGCGTGGTAACCTTTTGCTGGAACAATGATTTCCTGGAATGGTTTCGCTTGGGGCGCCCATTAAATTTTGCGACTTGGATTGCTCTGATGTACTACGTGTTTCTTCCGTCATTATGAAACTTTGCGCCTTCGAGTGTGCGAATTGACCTCCCACGCCCTCAATCTGCGTCTCCTCCTTTCTTTACTGGTTCCTGAAATCATCTTCCGAACAGAATACGAAGGTCTCCCAGTCATCTGGGGTGTAGTCGACCTCGTCGAGCTGCATCTTGGATCTTTCATGGTTTCCCTTCTACCCTTTTGCCGCTTTGCCTTTGTCCTTTGCTCCTCCATCACACGAATAAACTTCAAAAGATCTTCAAAAATGAGGAAAAGCCTTCTTCTGTTGTCTCGCTCCTGTTCCCTTTGCTCCTCCCTCCCGCAAAGCTCCATGATGCCCCCATATATATATGTGTGTGTGTGTGTGAAGTTTATCATGTATATAGCAAGTACAGGTGCATATAGCCAAAATAACACCGAGTACAATACATCTATGAACCAAAATACATCAACTAAGAGGCTTTAAATGGTCCCTAGAGTCCAAAAATAACCATAATGCTAATTAATAACTATACTCTAGAATCTAGACTATATTAGACTATTGCTAAGTACTAGGTAGAATCATTTGAATTCTCATTTGGATCCTCATCTGAATCCTCTTCATCCTCAACATGACTAGACTTAGAAATGGGATTTTGAGTCTAACTTGATTCCCTTAACCCTGAAGGTGATGGAGGTGGTATAGATAAACTCTATGCTTGTGGGTGTGGGCCCAAGTCCATCCAAGAAAGGTCGTCATTGTCAAATTCTAGTGCCTAACTCTCCACAATAGTCTTTGATGAGGGACCAAAGTCTTCCAAGACTATGTTTCCCGATGTAGGGGTCTTGTTCAATAATTGGTTACGCCTCAACCTAAGATTGTGTTGAACATAGACCATATCATTCAACTATTTTTGTTCCGAATGGTTTTGCTTTTTGGTGTGTATACACTAAAAAACACTCCAATTGTGTTCACAACTTGAAGCACTGCATGTTGAGTTCAATATCTGAATTGCAAAAATTTCAAAGGAGGGCAATGGGCACCATACTACCCCCAACAAATAAGGCACAAATTTGCAAACAAGTTTCAACAAATGGCTTTAGAAATTTGACTCAACTTTTGCTATGGATAATATAGTTTGAAAATTTTGAAATTTCTTACCCGATGGATCCTTTGATCTGATTCGTATAGCCAGACATTCTTTCTTCCTATAGCTATAAATTCCAAAGCTACCAAGACTCTCATTGAAATACAAGAGTTTATTGTGTATCTCATCTTGTGTGTTGGGATTAGGGACCATGCACTCAATGCATTTATACAATCCCTTTTTTACCTCCCTATATGATTCAAAATCTTTTGTATAATGGTACCTTCAAAGTTCAAAGTTCAAAAGACAAACAATTCATCAGTGAATTTGAATCTTTGGCAAAGCTTTTGTTACTTATATAAACAAAGCTGAATGGATAACAAAACTTATAAACTTTCTAAAGTTTAAATTACTTACCTTGGGTTTAAGTAATAGCTAGCTACACACAATGGTCTATGGAGTTGTCTGTTCCATTCCTAGTTGAAAAAATTGGCGTCGGCAAAAAATCGGTAAGAGTCCCGAGTACAACTTCTCGGCAACATCGATGAAAAAATTGGTAAACATTAAAAAATACAAAATATATTCATGTTTTTAAAATTTAAACATATAGATATACACATTGGCACATAAATATGGATAAAGCACTGAGATATATATGATGTAGTGGATGCCAAATAAGAATTGATACATCAAAGTTTCAAATATTGGAAATTTGGAATTTCAACATTGGTTATCCCCCCTCCTCTAGGCTCTAGCCCTTGCCCCTACATCCAATCTAGAAGTTGATTCTCCAAGGACATTAGTCAACACCCTACAATTTTGATGAAACTTCCTAATTCGAGCATTAAAATAAGGTAGCAAAAGCTTCCCAAGCTTAATAAGTGATATTGCTTGAGTGGAGGGTACATTTTTATTCAGGTCATGATAAAGAAGTTCGATCAACTTCAACACTCAAGCATCAACACCACCAACATCAAGGTATGGAGAGTTTGATCATTGATGTGCTTGATTAAATTCAATCCCTTACCCTCATACATGATAAGATTAGTGTATGTTGTAATCAGTGTTGCAAACATCGGCGCGGCGAAAAAATCGGTAGGGTCCAAGAAACATCATTTCGGGATATCTTGGCAACACATCGGCAAACAACGACAATAAATCGACAAACTTAAAAAAATACAAAAATATTCATTTTCACCTTTAGAAAAAATTGGGAAAAAATGGACGATCTCGGGAAAAATCAGGAAAAAATCAGCAATATCTTGGGAAAAATCAGCAATACTTAGGAATAAAATGAAAAAAAATCAGCAATATCTCAAGAAAAAATCGCCCCGATTTTTTAGGTCTCAAAAAATCGTTGAGCTGAAACTCGGGATTTCTCGGCCGATGTTGGTAACACTGGTTGCAATCTGGAAATCTTGAAAACTATTAAGTCAATTGGATTCTGAATGGGATCTAAAATTCTACTTTTTGCATATGAAGTCTGATGAGGTTGGAACCACTATCACACATCCTTAAACAATTAATGTTAAAGTTAAAAATTAAAGTAAAAGTGACATTCTCTTTATCTTTTATTTTCCATAAAAGTGACATTCTCTTCATCTTTATTTTCCATTCTTTTACTTAAAAGATAAAGAGAATGCCACTTTTATGGAAAATAAAAGAGAGGGAGAATGCCACTTTTACTTTAAGAATACAACATTACCATTTATTGTTATTGACATCAATATCACTTGTACAAGTCTGGTCAATTTTTTTAGAAATCTGTGTTTTTAAAACCATGGAAACGACCCAGAAATTTTCAGACTTTCCCTTAAACTCTGCAACCCTGGCAATTTTTTCTATCATGGTGCGAATTGCCATTTTTTTGTAAACTTCATGTGGTGAGTTTTTTGGTAAAACTCTGGTGATTTTTTCTACCAAAAAAATTGGCATCCCAAGAAAATCGGCAGCCCAAAAAAATCGTGAAATTTCAGGGCATCGCCAATTTTATTAACTGTGATAATTTAATATAATATACATTAAACATGTAAGAATAGTAATAAATAAACCAAAGATTAGCTGCACCCAAATTTGTGTACATCTATGTTTTTTGTCATTCAATGATATTTACAATGTCTCTGTAAATCATATCAATAATTATATTACCAATCATTACTCCTTTATGAATTTCTCATCGTTGTCCTATTTATTTTGGATATTTGATTAAATGAACTAGTTTGTAACTTTGGTCATTATACAGGATGAGTTGGTCATCCTTCTCCCATTGGTTCTTCCTGCTGTCCTCTGCATTCAGTTTGGTCTTTTGAATGTCAAATTTTCTTGGTATTTAGAGGTGAAGGCTCTCTGATTTTAGAGATGCTTGTATTGTATGTGTGCTATGAATCTATTATGGCTTTGAGCTTGTTCTTTTATCATAGAAAACATCTCTTCTAATTGCATGCTTGGTTTCATTTTACCGTTTTTGGTTCCATAGAATAGTTTGGAATTGATTGATGCGATAATTTAAATCTTGCAATGTAAATATAGTTTAATTTGTAAGCTAGAATTACGGATAATCTGGTGCTTTTATGTCTCACTCAAAGCTGATACTATAGTGACACTTCGACCTTGTCCTTGTGTTGTTGCAGGTTCAAAACCTTCTCCAGCAAATGGTGAGATTTACTTCTGCTCATGATTTCTTTCTACTGTAATATCTTTGATGGTGCATAGAGCAATTGTAATCTATTGCATTAGAGTTATATCTTAACATGATATAATAATTCTCTTAATCTTTTTTTTGTGTTTACAGCAAACCAGGTTCCAGACTATGTCCGACTCCATTATCACAAAAAATATCCTTTTTTCTTGAAATTATGTTGTTAATTGGAGTGCTGTAAAACGTTTGGATGGATTTATTAACATGTATTGTGCCTTCTCTGGTGTCTTAATAGCGTTCATCAATTTGAGAAGTTTCTTAGAGAATGAATTGTTTCCAAACTGTCCTTGACTTTAATTCACTCGATGAGATGGGATCTCGCATTGATGAGTTGGAGAGGAGTATCGGGGAACTTACAAAAGAAATGGGAGTGGAAGTCCCACATTCTACTTCTTTACCTCCTCCTACTCAAAGCAGTGGCCCCAAGTGAAGTGGTTATCAAAATAGCAAGCTGCTGCATCTAGAAAGGCTTTAATTCTTTTCTCTATTTCCATCATAGACATTAGGAGTTTGCTTTCTAGACTTTTAAGGGTTGTATTTTGGGACAAGCATGCATTCCTTCTTTATGGATTTATGTAAATGTTGTGATTCTTTATCCAAGGAAAATGTGAATATGGTCCTGAGCAGGGTGAAAGTCATGGCTACATGAAACGTTGCATCATTATGTTGCTCGTCTTTCTTGTCAAAGTTTGGCTTTGCATGTTAAAAATGTCTCTGCTCTTGTATGAGTGTTACAAAGGTTTTTTCATTTTAATTTTAATTTCAGCATCATTTGGAACAGCTATTTTATGAATAAGATGGGCATGGGGTTTCAGTTCTCAATATTTTATAAAAAATGTCTGAAAATAGATATGGATGCTAGCTAAATTGAAATGTATAAAAACAAATTCTGGTTGCTTCTGAAGTGGGTAAGAAATTGCCTTGCCTTTCTTGTGTTTCTTTTATCACTGTGCAGTGGCTTGGTATAATTTGGAGTATAAATTATGAAGGTGTAAGTTAAAAGATTTGTTTTGTTAAAACCAAAAAGGAGAGTTCTACGAGGGGTCCCCTTGCACTACTCAAGTCTAGTCGTGATCGTTGAATATTGTTTGTGGATGCAAAACCTTTGAAAAGTATACATCTTCTTTCCCTTGTATGATAATCTTCATTTATACATGGTAATATTATGAAGTACATCCCATGAAGCAATGCCATTGCGGCATATTTTGTTGGAGAGATGAAATGCTTATTGGCAACTGCATATTTACGATCAGTAACCCCGTTTTATGTTGAGATGCCCCTTTTGGCCTGGGGTATGTAAAGTTCTACTTTGTATTTTGGTCTACTCCCATCATAGGAGTTTTGCCAGACACCTGCATTAACAATATGTTGGTGTTAGCTATATGACGAGTCTATATCCACATGGTTATGATTAGAAATCGAAGTGAATCTTGTCCATCCCAAAATAGGAGGGATGTCAAGTTGTAAGGACTCATCTTTTGTCATCTTTCCATCTTTGAAGTTTGAACTGTTAGAGTATGTAAATTGTTGTGTTACAACGGAGTGAATCGATGCAAGTGTGTTTCTTTTTGGCCTTTTTTCATTTGTCAACTCACGCCTATCTCGGTCTAATTTTAGTTTGCTGCATTTATTATCATGAAGTACTAAAACATTTGACCTCCATCATTACTCGAAATGATTGTATTTCTCTGTTTTTTATATTTGTTTTTAATTTTTAAGCAAAATGCAATTCTTGGGGAAATTCACCGGGCACTTCTCCCTCGTGCCAAAGATGGTAGCCAGATTACTTCAGAGCTCAGGGATCAGGTCAACATTTCAACAACAATTGGCTCATGGAGAGCAAGCATGACACAGCGGGATTTAAACCTGGGCAGCGGAGAAAACAGCATTCTCTTAGCCACTTACGATGAAACACATTCATTATCAGTGTTATTGCAAATGGTCTGTATCTCAAACATAGATTGTGCTTGATTTAGTGAATCAAAACCATGGCATGTCAGTTACAAACTCAGTGTTTTTGTATCTGTAGTCAAAGCTGAACCTGGGATCATATTATGTAGCATGTGTTGAAATCAGCATCAGTAGGCATTCTCCAAGGTCTGAGGTCATAAGTGACCACCCTGAAGCTAGCTAGGGAGACTTGGAGATTAACCAGTTCTGTGAGTCATGGCAA
>LPNX010403301.1:268428-399113 GCA_001517045.1 Pseudotsuga menziesii
TGCACTCAAGTTATCTGCGTCAATCTAAAAGAATAATTAAAGTTTTTTTTTCAAGTCTCAAGTTAAGTCAAAGTTACATAACGAGTCCTCTTGGAATTTGTGCCTATAAATTAATTTCACTTGTTGTCTATTAAGAAATATAATCATTCTCACAGTTTTGAGAGAGAGAGGGCAGTGTAGTAAAACTTTTCTATTGCTGAATTTACACAGCAAAGAGAGGGCAGCAGTTTGTCTTGCTGGTTCGTTTTACACAGTCTACAGGGCAGCAAAGTATTTTATTGATTTGCTGATTTATAATAGCAGTAAGAGAGCAGCGAAGTATCTTGGTAAGCATATTTCATAGTGGAAAGTTTGTATTTCGATCTTACATATTATTTACAATAAAGGAAGATTGTTTGCTGGAGTTTTTATCCCATATTGGGTTTCTCCAGGGTAAATTCTTGTGCATGTGTGAGATCTTATTTGTGTACTTCTTCTACTGCTGGTTATCATTTCAAGTGTTCATCTATCTGTTGATTTAAAGATCTAAGTTTTGTTTAAAATGGAAGAAAAGTAAAAGAACAGTAAACACTTTGCTCGAATATATATATGCTTGAAAAACTCACAGCATGGAACCCTGAGACTTAAACCATAGCTCAGAAAATACAATTGAAAACCTTACGAGAGCTAGATTAGGTAAGTGATGACCTAACCCACATTAGAAAAAAAAGCTTACACGAGGAAAGAGGTCTTTAACATATATAGAGATGTTTGCAAAAATATTTTATAGTTAACTTGAAATAGAATAGTGTGAACACCATCTCTCATAGTGATTTGGAATACTTTATGTTACTTATTTCAATGCAGAATTTAATTTTTCTTTTGGGAAAAATAACCTACAGCTATCACTTTGTTGTCAAAATCAACCAGGTTTTGCATCTGGTTTCAATATATATACTGTATACAGCTACTCGGGGTTTTGTTGAATATATATTGCTACAAGTTTGATCACCATGCAACTTATGGCTAGGTTACTCCCAGAATTAGCAAAAAACCCTCCATGTTGCACAAATTACCGAGATACTAAATTGCTCAAAACAGTTGTGTAAGTGTCTGCATGGGCTTCTTCAAGGAAATTGTAAGTTGGGAAACATCAATACTTCATATTATTAACAAAACAGTTTTGTGCATCTAGATGGGCTACGTATTATTAACAAAACAGTTTTGTGTGTCTAGATGGGCTACAAAGAGACGGTGGATTGAGAATATGAATACTATATTCCAGCACATTTTTAAAAGTCAAGGATGAGAACATTTTTATAAATATATTTGAACACAGAACCAGTATAACAATTATACCTAATATTATTCAAGATTCTGTAAGGCTTAAATGTGTATCATAATATTTATAGAGCTCAAACTAATGATAGAAGGCCTAATAGTAGATAAATTTCATGTTTCATTCCATTTTAAAAATTTGACGACTTTTAAAGAACCTATGTGAAATAAAATGCCAGGTCTTATGAGATGTCTACAACAAACTGATTATAATAAACCTGAAAATCCACTTCAGCTGATTAAAGTGGGGAAAAATTGTTCACTAGACGAGAAAATACATGCTACGAAAAAGGTATTTCCTGGTTATCTTAGTGCTGTTATGACATGTCAAACATGGAAAAAGTATATTCTCCTCTATCAAATCTTCAATTATTACATCTTTTAACCTGTTCAAATGCTTCCATTCACCCAGAACATAAACATTGGATTATTCTCAGTAACCCCGCATGAGAATCTCCATTCAACTGGAATAGTACATAACCAAATTTCGTTGTTCAAATTTATTCTTTACTGTTTGCAATGCTTAGATTCGAAAAGTTCCAGGATATCTAGGGTTGCCCAATGATCATATGAATAAAACCAAAACAAAGTGCATACATGAGGTGTTTTAACGATAAAGTTGTCATGGTCATGAATATATTTAATATTTATTCATGCGACATCTTTAAGGCCTCAGCAAAAGCGACTCACAAGATGCAGTCACAAAACTTAAACCCATAAAAGTGTATATCTGTGGGTATATCCATGTGTTTTATGTACGGGTAGTGCTGAGAAATTGGAGCCTTTGAGGGCACATTTTTGGCTGAGTAGGCATTCAAATAAAACCTTTCTATTTGTAGCCGATGTAGCTGGGAACCATACACAAGCTTTTAACAATTGGATCTGGGTAGGAAGTGCCTCAAGGAGTGTTTTGCATCTGGGTAGGGAGCTTTATTGGCTTTAAGTATTTTATTATGGGATGATTCAACACCAAAAAACAAACAATTTTGTATGGCTGATTATAGCTATAAATTAAATGTTGCATTCTTGTAGAAATCACTCCCTGGATGAAGGTTAATTCATTTGTGTCACTGCCTATAAACATAAATTAAATTTCCCATTTGTGCAGAAACTACTATGGGAATAAAGGTCATCAGTTCTGAGTTATAATACCTACTTTTTTCAAACATCTTTAGGAAGATTACAAATAACTAATTTCTCCAATCAAAGTGGACAATCATCATAGTTCATCCTCACATCCGTATGCCCTCAACATTCAATTATACCATCCATCTATGTGGTGGCAATGAATCATAGTATGATTTTCATTACAAGTATCGTAGATCATTTTAGGTAGTTGTCCTTGGGCTCAAATCTAGGATTTTAGGAAAAATAATTTCTTAGAGAATGTTTTTGTATAATAGCTTGCAAGGATACAATGGATTAAACAAAAAAATGATTAAATGTGTATTTCAAATACTCAGTGCCGTGACCAAGCTAATTTATGGTACTAAAGTTTAATGATCTTGTGCAAGGTTAATCTATAAAATGTTAAATACAACTTGGTGTTTCTTGGTGTTTCTTGGCCTTAATAGCGTTCTCGTTGCTTGCTCACTAGTAGGAGCTCCAGTGGATTTGACTTCTCCTTTGGAGTTAATTGGGATGTTTGGATTAAAGAATATAGGGGACGAGTTATTGGAAAGTCATGGTGTTGGAGGTTGGTAAGGGTCTACTTGTTCATTCTTCTCCTCTAAATTTGGATGATGGGGATATAGGCTTCATAGGGGGAAGGGAGGCTTTTAGGAGTAATGTTACATTTATACCCTCAGAATCCTTCTTGTTGAACTCTTCCGAGTCACTTTTGGCAAATTCTTGTTCTTTGGACTCTACTTTTGGGGATATAGGCTTCATAGGGGGAAGGGAGGCTTTTAGGAGTAGTGTTACATTTATACCCTCAAAATCCTTCTTTAAACTAAGGGAGTCTTGTTGAACTCTTCCGAGTCACTTTTGGCAAATTCTTGTTCTTTGGACTCTACTTTTGTGGAGTTGGAAAGGGTTTCATAGTGGTTTGGAAATTCCTTGGGTTTGATTGAGAGGTCTTGGAGACCTTTGTATGCACTTGGGTCTAAAGTCCCCTCTTCTTATTTTTGTTTGGGAGAGGAGGGGGGAAAGGGGGATGTTGTCTTTTCTGAGGATGAACTAAAGGTCCTCTTAGACTTGGAAGCACAAGGGCCGATGTTACTAAGGGACAAAGAGGTTGGCTCGAGGATGATAGGTGGGGCGATTTGGTTGGTGCTAAGAGATTAGAGCACCTCACCATTTTATAAATTTGCTAATCAAAGGAAGACTCAAAGCTCTATCTTTGAGCCCAATGCTCCATATGGTTGTCCAACAACAGGATTTAAAGACTTAGTAGATTTGGGGGTCAATTTTTTTCCAGAGATTTATGAGGAGTTTAAGGTAGCATATATCCTAGAAGTGGTTAAGGTAAGTACTTATTTTCGAAGGATGGTGACAAAAAAGGACAATGAAATATTATTTGGGCTTATTTCCCTTGAAGAATTACAAGAAGTTATGACTAAGTTTCAAAAGGATAAGAGTCTTGGCTTGGATGGTTGGATGATTGAGTCTTTTTGGGCTTCTTTGATCCTATGGGCAAAGATTTGATGTGTGTGCTAGAAGTGGCCATGCTCATTGGTAAGTTTTGATGTTGTTTTAACTCCACATTCATTACATTAATTACTGAAGTGGACAAGTTGAATAGTTTTGGGGACTTTCAATCGATTGTTTTATGTAATTGTGTTTATAAACTAATTACAAAGGTGTTGGCAATCCAACTTGAGTCTTTTTTGTTTGCTATGATTTCTCATGAGTAGTTTGGATTCCTGGAAGGACATCAAATACATGATGTTATCAAGGCAACTCAGGAGCACATTTATTACATTAAAGTAAAAAAAACTTTCAACCATGACAATTAAACTAGATTTATCAAAGGGGTATGATAGGACTACCTAGTTGTATACACGTCTTGTGTTGAATGTGGTTTTGAATCTAAATATTGTCAATTGGATCATGGGTTGTATTTCCTTGGTGTCTTTTGCACTTTGATCAACTTTGCCCCTCATTTATTCTTGGCATCAAGGGGACTACGACAAGGATGTCTGCTCTTTCCATACATCTTTCTATTGGTTGCAAAGGGGCTCAGTTGATTCTTAATGGAAGCTAGATATTGTTGGAGAATATGTAGGGGATTAGATTTGGGAAGGAGTAAATGTCACACATTTATTATTTGGTGTTGATGTTTTAATTTGTATGAACAGATCAATTGCTAAAGGTCGAGCCTTGTTAATGTTCCACATTTGTTTTGTAAAGCCATTTGTATGGTTGAAAATCTAGAGAAATCAACTTTTAATTCAATGTTTCTTCAATTAGGGTGGAAAATGTCCTACATGATCTATTTCACTTTCAAGTGCATAATTTTACTCGTAATCCCAACACATCATAAACCAGATTCAAATTAGTATCACATCATAAACATGATTCAAATTAGTAATGTAGCTCGTATTAAAAAGCATGTCCAATTTTGGTGCCATTGATGGGTGTCTCGGGGTTCAAATTACGTTGGTTAAATTTGTATTGGAGGCATTCCAATCTATTGGCATTCTTTGTCACATATTCAAAAGGGTGTGTTGGAGAGGATTAGGAGAATTTGTTTCAATTTTTTTTGGCATTGGAAGGAGGAAAATGGTGCTTATTAGGCTAGCTGGAGATCCCTCAAGATCATGTCTCAAGGATATAGATGCATTTGGAAGGCCTTTAATAGCGAAGACATTGTGGAACCTTACTACTAAAGAAAGCTTGTGGATCAAATTATTAGTAGGAAATACAAATTCAGAACTTTGTACTAGATTAGAAGGAAAGATGAAAGATTCAAAGGTTGCTTAATTAATTGGAAATATCTAGTGGCAACTTTACCTATTCTAAGGTCATTATTGGCATGGAAGGCAAGGAATGGAGCCTCTGTAAAAATTGGAGTTGATGATAGTGTTGGTTGTGGGCATGATATCATACTATCTCCAAGACTATAAACTCCTTGTTGGTTTGACATTTGCATTTTTTTATCATAGGTTGTTGACAATATCACTTCAAATTTGTGGAGACAAGGTTAGATTTCTATAGGGTCTTTGGCTTTACATGGTAAATTGGCATGGGAACGGGAGGAATTTGTCTCTTCTTTGAGAAGAGTGCATATTATAATGAGAGATGAACGAATCTGATTAGTATGGATTGGCAATAAGGCCAAGGGTAGATATACTGCGAGACTTGGTTATCAGTTATTGATGGCTTTAGATCAACTAGCACAAGTTTGGTGGTGGTCTAACATTTGGAAAGTTAAATCTCTATTGAAGTGTCGAATCTTTATGTAGCTAGTGTTGTAGAATAAAGTGATAATGTGGGAACTTTTTTTGTTAAAGGAATATACAAGTTCCAAGGTTTTGTTTTCATTGAAGGGCAAAGGAGGATGTTGATTATTCATATATTACATAGGTTTGGAAGGATGTGCACACATAGCTCAAAATAAGAATATTGTGGAGGGGAACTCAATGGTAGAGTGCTTAAGGAAGTGATTTGACAACCTGGAATCAGAGTCATATAGATGCCTCCATTTCTTGGTATTATGGGCAATGTTGTTAGAAAGGAACACTAAAATTATTAAGGAAGAACAAATGCAAACCTTATAGAACTTTTCGTAAGTCGCTTCTTTGGCCCATTACTTCAAAGAAAATTCCAAGATGTCGGCTCTAAGGGTTATAGTAGAATTACAGATTGATAAAAATCTCTGCTAGAGTTATTTCGATGGTGCATGCAAGAGTTGACCTAGGTTTGTGGTTTTGGAGGGATCTTGTACTTTTCAGGTTCTCATTATATTACCAACGATCAAGAAGAATTGTTGGCGCTAAGGAGATATAATTATCAATGTCAATAACGTAGTGTATTTATAAGAATAGGTGTAAATGTGCCTATCGACCTATAGTTTAATGGTAAGTCACAAGGGTTTACTACAAAGACACTACAATCCAAACCTTTAAGTTATCTTCCTTGTCAAGATAAATATTATATTCCAAGGAACAATAAATTCATAATGCTAGCAAAACAAAATTCTACTTGTGTAAACCTTAGATTAAAATCCACAATTGCATTAAGTGGATGCTACAAAGGAAAAAACAAATTCTTACAAGTTTACTAATAGGTGAAACGAATTTTTAATTGAACTTTTTTCCATGGAAACAAAAATTAACATTTTTATTTCCAAAAAAGTACAAAAAACACATTCATTGGGTGCTAAAGCACGTTACAACAACATATTTCTCTTCATTGTCCACATTTACTATATTTTCCGATACATATTGTGGAATCTAATAATGTAATAATTGTAATATATACTTTATCTCATGAGCAAACTAGTTACAAAGCTTATTAACAAAAAATGAGCTAGTCCAAAACTAGCTCTGGAGAAGGGAGCTCATGATTTGCAAGTATTTGGATACTCCTCCTTGATGGTGAATTGGATGCTTGGTAAACAACTTCTTCATAATATTCATTTGCAAAATATAAGGCATCAGCTTAAGGAACTTGTTGGGTCTTTGAACTCCTTTAAGATATGTCACATTTGCAAGTAACTAAATACGATGGGAGATAAAATTTCCAAAGGAGGCTTCTTTCCTCCATTAGGTTCCATCTATTATGTTAATGTTTTGGTTGCTTCAATTCAAGAGAGTCGGGGTCCTTTGGATTATCTCTAAGCATTAATACTTTTTGGGAATCTATGAGAGATTTGGACCTAGTTTTGGACTAGTTCATTTCTTGTTAGCAAGTTGTGTAACTACTTTGCTCATGAGATAAAGTATGTATTCCAAATATTATATTATTAGATTCCACAATATGTAGAGGAAAATATAGTAAATGTGGACAATTGAGGGAAATTTGTTGATGTAATGTACTTTAGGACCTTATGAATGTGTTTTTGTTCATTTTTTGGAAATAAAAATGAGATATTTGTTTTCCGTGTAAAAAAGGTTATGATTAAAATTTGTTTCACCTATTAGAAAACTTGTAAGAATTTGTGTTTTCCTTTGTAGCATCCACTTAATGCCATTGTTGATTTTAGTCCAAGGCTTACACAAGTAGAATTTTGTTTTGGTAGCATTTTGAACTTATTGTTCCTTGGAAGATAATATTTATCTTGACAAGCAAGATGACTATAAGGTTTGGATTGTAGTGAATTTGTAGTAGACCCCTTGTGACTTACCATTAAGCTTTAGGTCAATAGGCACATTTGAACCTATTTTTATAAAAGCATTGTGTTATTGGCATTGATAATGATAAAAAAGCTTTCATGTGAATCAAAGTTGCATTCATACTACCAATCTAAAAATTACCATTTCATTTGGCTAATTAAGAAAAAAATAATCATATTTTTCAATGAAAACTGTGTATGTGCAATAGAAAACACAAAGGCATTAAAAAAAATTCATTCATAAAGTGGCCATTTAGTATAAGCAGATAATATAACCCAAAAAAAATAAATAGAATGGGACAATTAAGTAGAATTGTTAAGTAAAACATCTATAAAATGGAAGAAAATATTATTATAAACACAACACCATTCTGCCAAATAACTACCATGAAAGGTTTAAGGCACTTGAAAGGAAAATTAGTTTGAGGGATGCAATGACAATGAGCATTGAAATAAAATGCCATAACATAAGTGTTGATTAAACTTTCTCAAACTATTAAGTGCTAACCTCTTTAGTTCAAAGAAAGTATATAAGAAGGTAAAGATTAAACTAATTTATCCATGTAGACAAATCCCTCAAATATATGTTTTTATTTGGTGGAGTACCATATATATGTGCAATTAGATTTGGGACATCCATTATATAGACAAACTATTGCAAAGGAGGACGCCTAATTTTTAAACCTAGTAGTTTAGGATATAACCAACCTTGATGCCCTTTATATTTTCATAGGCAAGTGCTTCTAGAGTTGTTTTTGTTTATAATATCAATTTGTGTCTTGGGATTGTACTCATATATTAATGGATTTCTACATAACACAGATATACATATTCATGGGTGTTGGGCTTTGATTTTTTTGGAGTTTGGACATCACTACTAATAAGTATTAGGGATGTGATCTTTTGCTTGTTGTGAACTAGATTGTGAATCTTGTTTAAAATTCATTTAAACATATTTTCATACATCAACCATCAACCTTTGATTAGTGTCATTTGGAATAGCGCATTGATTAATTTGACACTCATTTAGATCTTTTTGACAAGTCACCCAAATTTTCAATCCAATTCGAGATTTGGTAACCTTTATACTCATTGAAGGACCTTCAATAGGGTGATGTGCTTTCACTAGTATCCTAGCAGTGACTTTTTTGTATTAAGCCTCTAGCCACCTTTTTAGATGGATCCCTTGGAATTATATGTATAACTAAATGAATGTTGAGTCCATCCATATTTTTCCAAATCATTACTTGAATTCTTTTAACACTGATCGAAACCATGTTATACTTCGTCATATTTTGCAATTTAATTCATTATATTAATAGAACTCTTGTAGGGGTGAATTTTTTGGATTCTAAGAAAGTACAGACAAGACTCAACTTTTATACCCAACAAAATATAGCATGTATATTTGTAATGAAAAATCGTTAGAAAATACTAAATCGTGGGAAAAAATGCAAAAGATAATAATAATGTTTAATTTTACATCAAAATTATAATCTACTCGTTGTAGTCACCTTACATGTGCTTCAATGCATTAAGAATTCACTCATAAGAAAGGATAAAAGATATTAATATAATATAAATGAGGTGTAGTTTATGTTCAAAAATGAACTATAATGTTGCACCTTTTATTTGTAGAACAAGTAAATAGTTCCACCTTCCAAGCATGTTGATGTCTTTATATGTATTCTAATTTAATGGTAAAGGAGGGAACTCATCTTGGTAATCCATAGTTATTGCACCGAGAAGGCACATTTCTAATTAGATAATTAAAAAAAACCATAAATTGTGTTGTGGCATAGTGGAGCTCAAGTGGGGGGAAGTGTCTGTGTACCATAAAAAAATGCATCGGTGTGTCGTAACATAGTGGTGAGAGGGATGTGTGTTGTAGTTTAGTTGTGAAAGGTTTACGGATTTCATCCTTCTTGATGCTTTGTAGAATTGGAGTTAGATGGGTCTATACTGGTAGTAAAGTCGAGAGTGTGACTAAAATATCAAATAACCCATACAAGATATTTGTAATCAATGCCATGTTAGATTGTTGTCTGGTCTTTCAAAACCCAAACATTGCATTCATCAGAAGAAATGAATTGCTTATTGCAATATGAGAGAGTTAATTACTTCAATGTAGGTATAAATTCAATGGGTCAAAATTAAAACTTTGATATTTATATGTTTAGTTTGGTATCGATCTATAAATTGCAAATGGAGATGCATGCATTTATAACTCTTTTTTTAACAATTCCCATGGCTTATCTCAATCCATTACAATCTACCCTTCCTACCTTGCTGAAGCCACTATGATCCTACAATGTTTTTCTTAGAAAAAAAACTCTTTTTGCTAATGACCTATATGAACATAAATTAAAAAATCCAATTGGTGAATTTGTGTAACATGCAAAATAAGCATAGAGCAACTGATTTCAGTATGAATTTTTAAAATACTTTGAACATATTGTTGGCATTAAAGTATCATGACACTACAACTAACAAGGCCTTGATTATTTTCTTTGTTTGCACTATGTTCGAGTTTGATTTCTACTATTATGGAGTGTAACAATGAGTCATATTTTGAGAAATTATTGCGTTCCCATTTTTTTTATTGTGTAAACATTATTATCTTAAATCCCCAAGAAATGTGAATGTAAAACAATGATGAGATGGGAAAAAATTCATGGTTACATGAAAATGCCTTTGTATCATGTTACTTTCATCGTCAACATTTAGGTTTACGCAGTAATGATATATCTGCTCTTATGGGAGTGTTGCGAAGTTTATTGATTGATGTATAATACCAAATAATGATTAAATGAGTAAAAGATGGATGCACATTATTTTATGCATATTTCTCTTCTTCAACTGTGCAAAGAATTCAGGTAAAGCAAAATGTCTTTGTTACTTGATTCATTTTCATATAGAGAAGGGGATCGTGTAAAGCAAAATGTATGCTCATTTGAAGTATCCACAAAGATGGTCCTTAACTTGATTTTTGCAAACAAGTTTTAAGCCCCTCATAGGACTCAATTTGAGAATTTTGCATAGATATAAAACCTCTGCTGCCCAAGTTGAGTTGTGAGAGGTGAATATCTTCCATGGATGAAGACTTTTGAAAAACTTGCAACTCTTTCCAGTCCCTTTTGTCAAGCATTATTTATGAATGATGTTTCCATGAAGTGCATACCTTAAAGCAAATTATTTCCACTCCCTTTTGTCAAGCATTATTTATAAATGGTGTTGCTATGAAGTGCATACCTTGAAGCAAATTATTTCCACTCCCTTTTGTCAAGCATTATTTATGAATGGTGCTGCTATGAAGTGCATACCTTAAAGCAGATTATACCCACTCCCTTTTGTCAAGCATTATTTATGAATGGTGTTGCTATGAAGTGCATACCTTGAAGCAAATTATTTAAGCTTATGATCATTGTAGCATAATTTGTTGAATAACACTAACTTGTAAAATGTTGATAATTATCAGTAAAGTAAAAAGAAAATTCATGTTAGTGACTATAGCTTGTTTCCATGTTAAACAGATACCCTAAACAGTTTGTACTGGCTCAATTTTGTCATCATATTACTTTTTAATGTCTTGGATGAAATGTTTGAAGCAAATTATTTAAGCTTATGATCATTGTAGCATATTATGTTGAATAACACTAACTTGTATAATGTTGATAATAATCAAAGTAAAAAGAAAATTTGTGTTAGTGACTATAGCTTGTTTCCATGTTAAACAGATACCCTAAACAGTTTGTATTGGCTCAATTTCGTCATCATATTACTTTTTAATGTCTTGGATGAGATGTTTGTGTTACTTATATTTATCACATCTATGTATTTTTAAGTGTTCCTTTAATCTTAAAAAGCATTATACAATTGGTTTAAATACATAAAGCACCACAAGTAGTTTGAATCACAAGCACTCTCATTCAAGATAACCTGCACTGACAGAGGGTGGGTACTTCTCCATAAAAATCACCCGACTTGCACATGGAAAATAGTGATTTGTCAAAATCACCCTACACAGCTACTTTTTGACAAAATCAACTTGCACCTAAAGAAGGTACTTTATCCACAAAATCTCCCAGAGCTGCATGCAAAGAGGTATTTATTTCCAGCAAAATCATCGAAGGCTTGCACCTAGCTTCAATCACTTATTTTTTCCTCCAAAATAAGTCAACCTTGGTAGATCATTTAATGCACCATTGCCCTCGCTGTTTAACCATACTGGGCATCCTCATACCTAGGTTGGTTTGATTAATTTTGGTCTAGTCCATCCTCGCAGTTGATATTTGTTGAAGAGACTCTGTTCTATTGCAAAGGTACAATCTTGATCCATGTGCATTTTAAAAATAAGTCTTGTATTCAGAAGAACATATAGATTCGTTTTCAAATTGTCAAAAATAGTTGGCTTCCCCGAGGGATGAAAAACGTTTTAATATTCAAATCACAAAATAATAAATTGAACCCTTTCAATAATTGTTTATTGCTTTGGCAAGAGTCACAGCGCACCCAAGCAAAAAAATAATTAACGCACTTCAAACACAAGTCTGACAAAAATGAGCAAAAATCAATTCAAAATGGCCCCAGATCAATCAAGTTAGAATAGGAAGAAATCACAGCATCTCATCTCTAAAATTTTATATAACTGAAAGTCAATGTTGGTTTAAAAGCAAATTGAGTTTGTCAAATTATAGCAATCTAATGTATATCCAAATTGTTATGATACAAAATATTAAGCAGATGTACCGCACTTTAGAGTTCCATCTTTTGTACTCGGCACACTTTAAAACAATATGTCAAACAATCCAAGACACTGTATTTATCCATGGGATAAATTCAGGACCAACAAAAAAAAGCCATATTTATCCACAGGATAAATTTAACATAGATGGATCAGGCGGTTTTGTATTACCGCCAGTAAGTTATAAATTCAACGCCCCATTTCCTGCTTAATGTGACTTTGGGGAAAGGAAACCAGCATATTCATCAAACTCGTTAACTCTGAATTCTAATATCCACTCGGCCCAAACTTCTCCCCAGCAGAATATCACAGCGTCCTCCATCCCAATTGGCCTCACCTCACAAAAATAGATGATGTCGTCCATGCGGTTGCAGTTGACCATGCCCAAAAATGTCGGTTTACATATCAAACTGTAGGTCATTCTGGAAAATTCTCTTCTATTCGATGCACGTAAAGTTCCTGCCACATAGAATCCTCCTGCGAGAAGCAAAAAATAGCATAAACTCCAGAGATCCAGGAATTAATTTTTTTTCGGAACGTACTGTAATATATGCAACATACACAAGCCTGAGAGAATCCAGAGGGGATATATGTGCACTTCAAACATTTCTAATATCTTATCAAACAATCTCTTCAGGCATGCTTAATAAATAAAACAAATTCTTCATGTCTTTAGATGCTGCGAAGCCTTTTCCATTTATCTTATGCAAATACAAACCATAAAATGATTTTGTTTCTGTGATGCATAGCATTGCCTTTCAATGCTTTTACACTGAATTCTATAAACATATTGAATACAACTTTGCTACCGTTGCCTTCCAAGGGTTAAAAGCACTGTATGATCGCTAATTGGAAATGACAACCAGGTATCTGTTAGCCTTAAGCTAGACTTCAGATGAAAGAGATCCCAGAATAAACCATTCAATATGTTCAATATAACCCAAGTTAAAACCTGCTGTGGACATTTTCAAAACCTGAATGCAGTAAACTGTTTCGGCTGCTAGTAAACTTGTCAGAATTTACTTTTAGCTAGGGAGCCTCCACTTGCAATCACTCTTGTATTTTCCAACATTTATGATAGTGGAATTGGAAACTTGCATACATAACCTGTTTTTAATATACAACTTTTTTCTGCAGGTAGCACCAATAACATAAAGCTCTCTAGTAGTTGAAGTTGCTCTTATAGTACCAGTACCTTGGAAAAGCCTTCCCTCTATGTTGTTTAGAAAAGAATAACCATAATTTCTGAACGAAAGTGGTCTTCTCGTAGCAGTGCACTAATTTACATAAATATGTAAAAACCTAGCAGCTTGGTTGTGATTCTTAGCAGTTGGACATCAAATGCTAATTAAAATTGAGGGATGGCTCCTGGCTTATTCTGAAGTAGACTGCAAAACCTCATTTAAAGCTCATCTAAACAAATTTCAATAACTCGTAATCAGGTTGACACTTATTTGTAAGGGCACTGTTCTCAATCCAGTGTTATTCAACAATTATTTCTATTTTTTAACTGTCTTTTGGATCTCTGACAAGACAACGATCTTTAACATCCAATTCAAGAATTGGCAGTCTTCAATCTTTAAAAAAAACTGCTTCGTCATTAGATGTCACAACTCCTACCGACCAATTTATGTGTTGGAGCACAATTGCTTCCGGTGAGGTTCGAATCACATATACTTTCATGCAATGAAGAATGAACCTGACAAAATTTTAAATCTAATGACGTCATTTTATGCCAATAAATTAAAGAGTAAACTACAAGGCTGCCCCTCTAGGTACATAACAACAACTTAATAGTTCCACCTTCTAGCTCCCAATTATGCAGATGTCTTCATCTGTAGCCTATTGTAGTGGCTTAAGAGGGAATTGATTTGTCACCAATAGATGTCAAAAATATGAGAAACAAATTTGGATGTGCACAAAAAAAGGCTTGAATGTGTGCAAAAATAAATTTGGATGACCAATACAAAATCATTTTAACCAATAGCTACAGGAAAACTGAGAAACAATCTGAAATGAGTTTCAACGTGGGAAAACATATGTCAAATGGCCACTACAAGATTTCGGTAACCAATAACTACAATGAGACTGGTAAACAATTGAAAATAAGTATCAATGTGGGCAAAAGTGTGCCAAATGGCCAATACAAGTTTTTCACCACTTGAGTATAAACAGTGTTCCATAGAGACATGTCCTACAGGGTTTGGGACATGACCCCCTTGCTTCTCACATCCCCGGGATGAAAACCAACTTAGGGAAGTTGTAACCAAGGCCAAGATAGGCAAATTAGTTGCAACCAAAGGAATCCATGAGAGTCATGTGAAAAAGGGCAAGCCAACCTATATAAACCCATTCATTTCCCATTTCCCACTCATGCCTTGGAGTGGAGACTTTGTAGCTAAAGGAGAGAATGGAGATTGCGTAGCTCTGCAGGAGGAAGGTACGAGTGTTTATACTCGTTCTAAACCGTCTTCAGGCTTCGGAGTTGCTGGAAGCAGTCTTGTTGTGTTTTGGGCAGCTGTTCTCTTCCTGAACATTGTCGCCAAGGTATCATTGTATCATTGCCATGTATTTTGCTTCATGCTGAGATTATAGATCGGCCCTCCTATTGAGAAGCAGGCCCGGAGACGTAGTCCATCCTGGACGAACTCCGTTATCAACTTGTTGTCTTTATGTGACTGTTGTCTATGCTGTTTGGTTCTCTTCTTGTGAATTTGTGAGCTTCATTCATGCTCTTTATGCAATTCATGTTAATGTCATAGAGTAGCAAAGATCTTGTTTCCGGATCATGGGGGGACTCCTAGATAAACGTTTCACGATGCTCCCCATTTTGCAGAACTCAACGAAATGCACAGCAAAACATTTCACAGATGTGCAGAACACATTTCACAAATGGGGGGTTTTTGGGTGCCCTTCCCTCCCAAAAAGTGGGACTCCGAGTGCCACACTCAATATTTTTCCAAAAAACCCTAAAAATTAAAGAAAAACATTAAAATAATAATAATAATACTAATATTTAAAAACTAAATAAAAGTAAACCTAATTTCATTTTACACATACTTCTGCAGCACATGGATGTAGAGGACTAGTCCATGGAATAGTTTCCTTGATGCTCATTTTATGTTGATTCCTTTTAGCAACTTCTATTTTCAATTTTCATTGTTCATTGTGAGTTTCCAGTTTAACTTTTTGACTCTAGATACTGATAACCTCAGACTAAGTCTTCGACTCCTCACTCTTTACTAAAATTTGAATAATTTTAATTTACTTTTTCAGAGTTCAGTGTCTACTATTTAGTACTTTAGTATTTAAATTTTACTTGGTACTATTTAGAATGACAAATATTGATAAATGTATTTCATTTATCATTTTATTATGCATAGCCCTTCTTATGATTCTCCATCTTCTCTAATATCTAGTATTTAGTATTTGAATTTTACTTTGTACTATTTAGGATGATAAATCTGAATCAATGTATTTCATTTATGATTTAAAATTTTGTCAGTGATCAAGAATGATTCTCTTTACATGATGCTTTATGATTTTAGATACAAGGTCCCCTATGCTAGGGACCCTGATGTCCCCCTGTCCCCCATGAGTTTCCTTAAAATTTTTAGGTGTTTCCACACATTCCCCATGTGCATTCCCCCACTCCCACACTCCCACGTCCCAGAAACTTGGTGGAACACTGAATATAAAAGATTACTAGTCAAAAGCATAAAGTTGAAAACACAAAAAGAATTGCTATTATAATACTAGAAAAAGATATAAAATTCAACAATGATGCTGCTTATTTTGTAGACAGCAAACACAAGTTAGACATAATTAATGGCCTCTTTCACAAGGCTTTCGTAGATTGTGTCTCATTTTCTAAATCTAAAGACAGTAACTTTGTTCCCTGCACCATTACACTACTACAAGGCTTACAAACTTCAATACCGATATAAAATCAGCATTTAAAGTTAGAGAACTGAGAATATCATATTTTTAATCTGATCTGAGTGTTATCAGATTGCAAATAGAAATGCAGGTATAGCAGACAGTTGTGTTATACAATAACACCTGAACTTTCTATATGTTGTTTTTTAGGTATGGCCAAAATACAGAAACCTATAATACTTGCAAACAAGGATATCAGTTTGGAAATATCTAGCAATTTCTTGCAATTACACCATCCACGTCATTTCTTGAATCATTTGAAACTAAAACTAAGTCTAAATAATATTTGTGTTCACATGAAAAACAAAAGAGTGATTTGCAAGCCCTGGTCATATGTATGCTGGTGACCCCTAGAGGCTAGATGGATATTCATCGCAGCATCTTCAGAAGTTCAGACAGATGTGCACAATAACCATGTATCACCCTTAAAGTTGACATTCAACTCAAGTGCACCTCCATGGTAGTAACCTTAATCTAGTCAAATCATGGTGTGAAGCTCAAGGCCAAGGCCCCACTATGGATTTAGCGTTTTATGGTTCGGCAATTAAAATCGATGCATATGGCTATTGTGCTAGCCAAGCACATTATATTTTGGACATCATGTGAATATGCAAATTAATAAAAAATACCCACAACTAGCGATGTCAATGCAACATTAAAGAGATGGGGGCATGATTTCACGAGGAATAGAGGGGGGGGAGGAATATTCAAACCCTTGAGCCAATAGAGCAAAGCCAAATGTCAAAGGAAAAACCCATGAAGGTGTTACCTACCTTGTTTATCTTATTCACCCAATCATTTATTTCTTCCAGAAATTGGTTGAAGTAGTTAATGCATGGGGATGGAAAGAGTATGGCAGTCAAATTCGAATTCGAGAAGCCATCAATTTTTGGAAAACGTGTTTTTGACTTATGGGGCAAATAAATGCCCAAAAATGCTACCCATCCCATGGTTCACTCACGTCCTTCATTTTCCTCATGCAGCTAAAGCTTGTAGGACTCTCTCCTTCAAGTTTTTGCCTTCCTCACACAGTTGAAGCTACCTGTGCGTCTCTCCTTCACGTTTTCAGCTGTTATCCTCATTTTCCATGCCCAGAAAATCCATTTTTGTGTTGTTGAGGGAATGGCCAGTAGAGATTCATGATTTTGGGGTTTATAGTAGTCGTTTTTGCTCATGCAATGCCCAAAATCGTTGCTGAATTTGATTTGTTCACCCAAGGGTTGATTTTCCCCATTTACCAATCCGTTTTTGGTTCCGATGATGTTTTTGTCCATACCCAACACTTGTGTTTTGTGGTTCTATAAATTCTTGTTTGGTCTGAACTGTTAGGAGTGGAAGAGGCCCAAAATTGGCTTAATAAATCTAGTGAAGGGAGGAACCTCACAGAGAGATCAAGAGGTTTTGCACACCCTGAAGAGCACTGGAAGGGAAGGTATGACCCGAGGGAACTATGTAGCAGTGAAGGGAATACTTCCTTGTGTTGGGTGGTGTAAGAATTGTGGAGGACAAGCCAAATCTTGTGTAGGTGTCCATAGCTCTGTGGTTGAGCTCACTAGCTTAGCAATTCTCCTTCCCACTGCCTTAGTAGCCTGATAAACCCAGCTGTGTTTGGCTTGGCTAACTTTGATGAGTATTTGGCTATGTCTGAACCTGTTGTTCCCTAGTTCCTTGTGGAAATCATGCCCAACTCGAGGGTGGCGATGGTGGTGAGCACACTGGCCTATGGTTGGGTGGAACGTTGCAGCGACATATTTGGCTACGAGACAACTCCTTTTCAAGATAAGTATTTCTTGTATTTAACTCTACAATGTATTTGTTTTATGAGTTATTATGAACATGATGAATGTGTTGAATGATATTTTCTTCTGCTGTGTATTGCATGTATTATGCATCTGTGTATAGTTTTATGTTCAATGCATTTCATTATTATGTTCATGGAGCTAGATTGCCCGTTTGATAGCAACAACAGTGCGAGTCACGTCCTCTCCTCGGCGAGGTAGAGGGGAGGGCATGTGACATAGGCAAAGCTAATTTTGTTAAGGATCGACGTTGCTAGACAATGTAATTCTTGCTCAAAAGAGTAAAAACACTATTGCCAACAAAACCTAGGACCAAATCTATATATTTATTGAACATGGCATGGAAAATGCCTTTGATAGACTAAATAGACTCTTACTAAAGAAAATTCACAATTTTTTCTTGTTAAAAGAGAAATGTCAAATGGATAAAAGGATATTTGCTTGCACAAACAATACTCAGACAATGGTAGTAATAAATGGAAGGCAAAATATTTTTTCCCAACTAACAAAATGAAAGCCCAACCAAGTGAGCATATTCAAGAGAGATTTATGGGTAATGAGTGGCTAAACTACAAGGGTTCTTGCATGTAAGTGTTGCATATATGGGAGCAATTGAGCCATTGTATGGTGGTTTATCCCATTTGATTTTTATGCGTTCTCTGAGGCATTAAAAGTATTTGAAGTAGATCTCTAGGATAGGTTTTCTCTTTCAAGCTACCCAAGTTGTGAGTTGATTTTAAATCTGACAATGTGTGCTCGAAATCTACAACATTTGTAGAATAGGGTTAGTGAGGTGCTTTCGTGCCTCAAGCCACTCCAAGGCTTGTTAATAATATTTGAGGCTACTGCTCTTCACTAAAAGTAATGATTTTTATCGGATTTCGATTTCATTCATGTCATTTTCATGGCTTCTTGAGAATAATCTATTGCCCCTAGAGCCTTCAAAGAGGCAGTAGCTTTTTGATCCAAGGATCCTTGCCACCCTTCTCTCAATGGTCACATTATTGTGGAGAAAGTAATAGAAATTTCTATCAATTCCTTTGATGATGAGGCAACTATGAATATCAATTTCTACAAATATCATGCTATGATATGTCAATTTAACAATTTTGGTCACAACTTCTACATCTCCATAACTAGATTTCCCAAACTTGGGAGCCACTGTCATGTATAACATTCATCAACCCCTCTGCTCATGTTTCTTTTGCTGTGAAATTCAATCACGCAAAAGACATGATCAAGCCCTTGGTTCATGAGTCAAGCCAATATGTATATGAAGCCTTGATTCTTATGTCCCTATCTAGCTTAGGTCTCAAATTTACCATTGCATTTTTGTGGACTTTACTATTTAAAAGCCATTACTGATGTTTAGATCAACAAAACTGGTGGAATCGAAGATCATATGGTGGAAAAGAGTCATCAAAAGAAGATAAAAGTAGTTATCTTTCCAAAAATTACAATTGTCCATATACCAATCTTCATAAGCATCTTCTTAGTATATGAAATCATGCTTCTAGGGATTGGTGTATGAAATCATAGCATGCATATCTTTCTTGGTTATAAACTCTTCAATGATGAAAGAATATGTGGTATTAATAACAAAATCCTCCCCTGTCGACCCACATTTGTGATTAAACCAAAAGGCCAACCTATTAGTTTCCAATACAACCGCCATATTTAATGGATCTGTGGAAGGTTGTTAACCATGTCGTGAGTCCTGAAGGAGGTGTTGGCCACCAAATTAACAATCTCCACCTCAACACCGACTAAGGTATTCGGCAACAATCGACCGGACTCGAACCCACAACTTTTTGACTTGAATACCAATTGTTGGCCCACATTTGTCGTTAAACTAAAAGGCCAGCCTATTAGTTTCTAATACAACCGTCAAAGTTAATGGATCCACGAGAGGCTGTTAAACCATGTCATGAGTCTCGAAGGAGGTGTTGACCACCAAATCAACATCCTAAGATTTACAAATTGCCAGCTTTATAGATTTCAAATTTGCACACATATCCCGTAAACTTTTTGTCACCCAAAATTTTTCCTCCCATAGCATGTTCCACCCCCTTTCCAATCTTCAATTCCATGAGGGTCTGAGGGCAAAATATTGCAAAGGCTAACAATATATCATATAATACGTTAAATCAAAGCCCTAGAAATTCTCTATCCAATGGAAATGATTTAGTTGCAATCTAATCACTTTATATCAAAAGTTATGTCCTCTGGAAGACCCACAACCATCATCAAAAGCCCTAAAAAGGAGCAGATTTCAAACCGCAATATCTCCTTCATCCTAACTCTTAATTGACCAATGTTTTTTATGAATTCATGTATTTCTACGAAGAGAATATACATTATAATTTGTTTTTGGAAATTCTGCTAAAACATAATAAAAAACTATTCTAAGTGACGTGGCCTTTTTTGCTCTTTGAAAACCTACAAAATAGAAGGAAAAAGTTCTTTGTTTTTTTCTCTAGAAAATGTTCGGATACCATTTGTTGTATACCTTAATAAATATGAAGATAGAATATAGAAAACACAAGAATTATCTTTCATGCAAGATTTAAACTATGAACCATGCATGGAGTCCAAATGATTTGGTCATATGTGTTTTTTATTTGGCATGAAACTTGATGCATTGTTTATGATGATCTACACCACATTGAAGGCCCCATTATTAAAGTAGCCTAAATGTTGACATCCACCATTGAAAGTTCCCTTAGCCAATAGCAACAACTACTTTTGATATCTATGACGCCAAAAGGAGACAATAAACTCAAATCGACTATAACTTTTTCACCCTATTATGTTGGAGCATCACCATTCTAGTACTAAGATGCGAGGTGATATGGTCATAGTATCATTAAAATGAATTTAATAAAATTACATTAACTTGTTAGTAATTAAAGTGGTTAAGACAAGGGGTGGCGAGTGCGGGGAGAGAGGGTGTTCTGACCCCTAAGGACATCAAGCAACTTCTTATGCATAGGGTCTAGGAAAAACAACAAACAATCAACTTTCTCTAGCCTTATTGCAAGGACTATGGATCACTAAACAACTGAAAAATAAAGACTCTTTTAGTATTTGGTGATTCCTTAATTATAATCAAATACATGGTCTCTCACTACCTTCCTCACGATCATGTGTTAAGAAGAATTGTTTCATGAATGCTCAACGACTTTCAAGGTTTCGACAAAATCAATTTCTCTCAAATCCTTCTAGCCTTAAACTCACAAGCAAATAGAATGGCCAACAATGCATGTCATATCCCCTATGGTGTAATGGATCAAAAGGGGCTAGGGTATTCATCCCCTTACCCTAAGTTCAACACCCACCAAATTCCAAATGAATAGTATAAAAGGCCAAGACAAGTGCTTCATCCATCGCATGCACAGCAAAGTATTAAAGGTCTTGTCTGCTCGTCCTCCCTTTAACTAGCACACACCAAGGAATGAAGAGCAAGGTGATGGGATATGTTATGCCTCAGAGTATTTGCAACATTCTTAATCAAGTCTACCATAGCGAGGGGTTAAAAAAATTGGTGTAGAAGCCAAGTTGAAGTGTAGAGTGTTGATTTAAGGCTAAATACCCCTAATCATGTCATGGATGGTTTACTTGATTTCCACCTCCAAGGGATGCTTGCCCTGTAGGGGTTGGTCCCCTTGGGGGGCAAATCACTTGGACACATGACCACACTCATTTATTTTTCATATAAAAGGTGATAGCACTTTGTAAGGGTGACAACACTTTATTTTCCATATGACCTCCAAGGGATGCTTGGCATATAGGGGTTGGTCCCCTTGGGGGGTAAACCACTTGGACACATGACCACACTCATTTATTTTCCATATAAAAGGTGATAGCACTTTGTAAAGGGCTTTGTACCCTATCTAGCACACCTTATTTTGCTCACTTGGACCTATTTTACCCCTCCTCTGGGTTGTGTTAATCGCAAATTGCACTTCCTTATCAAAGAAGCCTACAAGGATAATGAAGGAGGACATTGAGGGCACACATCTATTGGGTTTAGTTGGGGCATCACGTCCTCTTTTCGGCACACCTAGCACTTGGTGTAGCCTAATTGCACTTTATTTACTACTTTTATATCATTTAGAGATATTTTATTGTTATTATGAGTGGTTTAGCCCCCAAAGTTGTGGGTGAACAAGCCAAATGTTATATCTTTCACATTATCGTGTAGGCTCATAACTTCAAATTAGGGGAGGCTGGTCTTATATAAATAGCACCTTTCTCTTGGGTTATTGGAGCTCTTGATGTTATGCATATCTCTCTTGGGATGGTCTTTCTTGCTTGAAGGTGAATTTGATGAATTTCCAAGGTTTCTTTCACATGCTAATGGTTGATGCTAAAGAATGGTTGTAATAACTCAAGCACAATGGTGACCTAAGGTGCTATCTTGTTCATCTTTGTTAAAGGTTGGTAACTTATACTTCTAACATAGTTTAATGGTTGCTTTTATGGTGCATTATCCTAAAGTGTTAGGGTTTATTCCTCGTATTTTGTCAACCTTGCATGAGGAGACCTTCCTTTCATAGGAGCTCTCCATTGTTACTTTGCCTTGGACTTCTTCTCTTTCCCTAATTAGGCTCTTCTACTTAACCCTAGTGGTTGCTAGTTGATGCCCTATTGCAAGTGTTGAAAGTCATTCTAAGAGAGGAACATTGGTATCAATCTCTCAATGCCCTAGGAATTGAGACAAGAATCATATGCCCTATATTTCCATCAAATCTCTCTCTCTTTGCACCGAGAGTAGCTAGGTGCTCTACTACCCAGTATGGAAGAGATGTTGTCACATAACATAAGATAACGAGTAACGTTATGTTTTATTAAAAAAGAAAAAAGTAAATAAAATAAAAAGTAATTAAAAATTGGTTTCGATAAGTAATTAAAAATCCATGTTAAACTCGGATTTACCAAGCACCAAATGTATCAAATGTTTTGAGGTGTAATTTTTTTTAAACATGTAAAGAAATTACGATAAAAAAAAATAATTTAGACCTCAAGAAATTGGATCCCTCTCAATGCTTTGTAGATTCGGGTTTAAGATGGATCTATGTTGGTTTATCAATTTACAAGATTTTTATTTTACAAGCATTTTTATATACTGGAAAAACCCTAAAAATCCAAATAAAATCAAAACTCCAAGAATAAGTGTGAGTTTGTAATTCTAGTCCACCCATCAATTTCACCCTAGTGGATTTATCCACAAAACTCTGAGGGCATCCTCATTTGCCTTGGTGCTTTGGGAAACATAAATTTTCCCAAATTAGGGATTCTACAAGGTTTTTGGTAATTCTAACAAGATTATCAAGTGCACCCTAGTTCACTTGATCTTCTCCCCTTCAAAACACACTTTTTTGAAGTAGTGCCTTGGGAAGTGTGCAACCCTACTTTGGGACTCGTGAAGTGTATTAAATCAATGATATCAATTGATGTTGATTGGTAGATTGAATTAACTCCTTTATATGTTTTATGTGTCTATTATTCATTATTGACTCCATATAAGGCATTAATCTTAGTCGTAAGGCTTGTAGAAGGGTATTTGCATGTGTGTTGATATCTACAGGTGTTCTTCCTCTTAAGGACTCTCCCTTAGGTTTAGGAGTTACTCAAAGAAGTCAAGGAGTTCGGTTGTAGTGACATTAGATCTAGCCCCTCTGGTATTAGTCTACTTTGAAAGGACTGCTAGTTTGAGTGGAAACAAGATCAATCAACGTGTGGTTTTATTTCCCCTAAGAACTTGCCTAGAGGCATTTCGCCATATCATTTGCAAAGCAGGGCAAGATTAGCCAAGATTTTCATAATAGTCATGGTGGTTAAGAAACGAGCACACCTCCTCGTTGGCGAACTAGACGCTCTAGAGAAGACCCCTAGTAAACCATCAAGAGAACGAAAAACATTCAAGTACTTGTATGGTACATTGTTGGGCAATTGTTCAATGGAATCTTTGTTTGATTCTATATTCGAGTCTTGGCTCTCTCAACTTCTCTATCTAGCATATAGCTAACACAAATAGCAGGCATCATTTGCATTTGTTACACTCTGTTGTAGAATGGGGCTCGTGAGTTGGAAAGAACCTAAAGAGAATGGTCTCACATAGCCATTCTAATCATTGTGAGCGCACTAAGCTCCAAAGAACCATTAAACTATGTGAGAGAAACAATGATAATTGGTAGATTCCTATGGAAAAAGTTCTAAGAAAATATGAGGCTTAGAGGAAGGATTGAGAAATTATGAACACAAGGGAAAGAAAGATAAATTGTAAGCAACAAATCTTAATGAAGGCTCAGATAAAAAGGCACAAGAGTAAGATTCTTGTATTGGAGGTTGATTATGAAAGTCAAAAAGAAAAATTGGAGGCAACAAAGGTTAAGGAGCTTCAAGAAATAGTTCTTCATTTAGAACTAGAACAAAGACCTAAATTTGAAGAGCTCATGAACACGATCTCCCACCAAACATCAATAATTGCTTACAAGCAAGGGAATGGGATCCTTGGTTACATGTAAAATAAATAAAAAATATCTAAGTTGAACAAAAAAAGACCCACTAAGTGTAGAAAAATAATAGAATGGATGCTCGAGGATGATAGAACAAAAGCTAATATCAAATTTTCAATGTTGAGCACTCAGCTTCAACATTTGGATTTGACAAAAACCTCACAAGTATGGGAACAATTGGATAACTCGTTTGGAACCAAATCTCTAATGCAATGTTATTATTGAAATAATTCTTCACTTTCAAAATTGGTAAAAATGAATAAATTTCAAGTCATAGTAGTGCATTCAAGGCATTAATACAACAACAAACAAAAATAGGAGCACAGGTAGAAGATGAAGCCAAAGTTGTTTCATCGAACAACTTACCCTCCAAATATAATAGCATATCTTTACACTGAGCAATATTCTATCACAATCCTTAGAGACCATACCTTCAACTCTTATGACAAAGGGAAAATATGAGATTAATGATGAAAAAGATGAGAAAATGTCTTCTTTAGTATAAAAAAGATATATGGAAAAGAGATGATAACAACAACACAAAAGATGTAAGGCCCTATTATTATTGTGATCTACTAAGTCATAGTGTTTGGGATCGTAAAGTTTGAGCAAATTATGCACTAAAAGGTAGAGTAAGAAAGATCAAAAGGAGCTATGTGGCCTGTTACCGAATGAACTAGCAGGGCTGGTATCCGATGAACAAATGCACAGAGAAAGTGACCACTATCACCTTAGTCACTCCTCCAAACTACTTTGGAGTGTCGTAACCTCCAAGAGGAGAGCCCTTTTATGATCTACAAGACGCTTATGACAAAGAAAACTGTCTTTTGGATAAACAAGTTAGTGACCAATGCCTTTATGGAGTCAATTAGGAATGAAAAAGGCTTATTACAAAAATGTAAACGTCGTATGTTTTATTAAACCACAATAAGCATTCATGTACCAGTTAGCATAGACATGTGATCATTTATTTAGGAAAGGAACGATGTACTAATGCAATAGTGATAATCAATATAGTGCATTAACAGTAACTTGTACATCTAACCATTCATCCAAATACTAATTAGAACTTTCTAGACATGTCGAGCAATAGATTGAGCTACTATTGTTTATCTACAGTACTGTAACATGCAATTACCAGGGAACAATATTCAAGTCCTTTATCTCACAGTGTATCATATAAGAACATTTAACATGTATAGCAATTAGTGCAAAATAGATTGGTAAAAGCAGTATGATAGCTATGTCCTCGATGCAGTAGTGTTCATACCACTGTAGTTTATCCTGAGAGGATTTATCATTTAGCAGAGTAAGAAAATCCCTCCAACTGTGTTAGTATTTAACATAGGTGTTTAGCTTCAACAAGATTTATCATTCAATATAGTATTCACAACCATGCACAGTAGTATTAACTTGTAAAAAAAACACATTTCTGACCACTATTAGATATTACTGCAGGTTTGATATAATTAGAAGCAACGAGCAAATTTGGGAGAAGGCCACCTTGGAAGAAGCGCAGAGGCTCGGTTTTGGGCTAGGAGAGAAGCTTAAAGCAAGAGGAATACAAAGGAAGAGAGCATGAGACAAGAGAAGGAACGCCTAGGGTGTTAGGGGAAAGGTAGGCATTGTTTTAACAATTTGCAAAAAAAATTGCAATTTGCAATTTTCCAAAAAAGAGGGTTGTCAAGGGTTAGAAAGCAGACTAGAGGGTCGTCGAGGGTATAAGAGGGAGGCCACAACTAGAAAAGAGGACAACGAGGGTTAGAACAAAGAAGAAGGGTAGGTTTAGGGTAAATTTTTAGGTTTATAGAAGTTTTACTGTTTTTAGGGGTTTTTTAAGGCTCCTAAAATTTCGCCATAAGGTTTCTAGGGACAAACAAGGCATGTCGAGTTTATAGGAAGGATGGCCGAAGTTTTAGGAAGGCCAAAATTCTAAAAAAAATGTATATATATTTTTTATTTTTTAGGGTTTTAAACATGAAATTGCAGTCCTAAATCTAACCCTAATTCTACCATGAAAATGCAAAATTACACATGCAAATGCAAACCTAAAAATAATATTTACAAATATACAATTATGGTTTAGATAGAAATATGGACAAACATAGGGTTTTAATGGATGTTACCTCAAACCCTAGCCTTAGAGGAAGATGACCAGCCTTTCTCTTGGAGGTATTTCTTCTTGTCAACTAGATTAGGGCTTCTTGAAGCAACCTATAGGGTTCCTTTCAAAAGCCTAAACTAGGGCAAAGTTGGAGATTTGAGGTTAAACTAGGGAAACCCTCCTCTTGGAAGGGTTTTGCTGCTTGCACCATGCAAAGGGAATAGAAAGTAGATAAAAGGGCCTATTCAAAGAGAATGTAGCCCCAAGACTACCATCCAATCATTCAACAAGCAAAATTTACCTACCATTCATCAAGCAAGACTAAAAATGGAGTAGACTTACTTGGGCATGAGTTCTTCTAACTATTCTAGCATCCACAAAGCATGAGCAAACCAAAGAGAGCATCCAAGTTCATCCACAAAAGCAAGAGAAAAAACACCCTCCAAGAGGTGCGCATCACTCCAAGAGACTATCTTGGGGTAAAAAAGTAACATATTTGAGTTTTGTCGCATAAGTTGTAAGTGAGGAGAGGCTTATTTATAGCCTTCTCACACTCACTTTACAAATATAATCAAGCTGACATGCCTTTAAAATGTCAGTTTGAAATTATAAAATGTCGACTTAAAATTATAACAAAATAAACAAGTTTGTGGGCAACTTGGGTTATTTTCCCCAGAGTTTACTCAAAAAGGACTAAAATAGCTCAAAATAAGCAAATCACTTCGAACTGAAGGCTAGAGTGAGCAGGGGAGAGTACGTCATGCCCCATCTACCCCCACGAGTACTAATAATCCCTCAAGCCCCCAACAAACAAGCAATCTGGCCTAGTGAGGAAGATGATGTCATCTCTAGAGGAAGCCCAAGGAAGGGTGGCGCCAAGCAAGAAGGGGGCCAAGATAGGTGGTTGAGGTGACCTGGAAGGGAGGAGGCAAAAGCCTCAAAGCTAAAACACTGTCACCGGAATAGTAAACAAGTAAGGGGTCATGTGACCCAATGGCTTGCCCCTAGGAGCCCCAGACACCAAACCCAAGGTTAAAGAACCCAAAGAGGACAGTTAGCAATGCCACTAAGCCATATACTCCTAAAGGAAGGACCAAAGGGTTCAGCCATGACCATCTCTCAAAAGTGATGATAACAACCCAATACTGGCCCTAAAAAAAATGCAACTCCCCTTCCTGAGCAATCAAATGAAGGTGCATTGGTACTGGTACCACGTAACATGGCCTATAATTAAACAAAAGAAAAAGAACTAAATGAGGATGAAGATGATTATATCCTACCAACACCCAAAAAGGATTATCTTTTTTAATTAGTAACTCAAATTTCCAATAGGGTGCAGTAGTTGATTACTCCACCTATGAATCCAATCCTTCTTAAATAAGAAGAGATGGCAATATGTTTTGCTTAAGTGAATTTCATCTTCAATAAAAAAACTATGTTGCATGGGTACTCACACCGAGGGTCAGGTACACAAACCAATATTGGGTACTTGGGTACTTTAATGGTACGTCACCATCCATACCCAAATCCAACCTCACGTACCAAGTACTTCATTTATGAAAACAAGATACTCGAATGGATTTCAGTACACCATACCGTGTGTTATAGAGCCACTGGGCAATTTATCTTAGCTCATCGGTCGAGACAAGTCAATTTGTAATGTTCTAAGTTTAAAATTTTAAAAATTAAAAATAAAACACTAGAACACATGTTATGTGGGCTCTTGCCCTTTACCTAAACCTGCACGACCTCCATTTCTCACCGCCAATGCTCTGTGCTCACTACTCAAGCGACGACATGACAAAGGACCTTAGTGATGCTGATGACATTGATCCTAAGGATGTTGATAACATGGCTTGAGGAAGCCAAATCAGCTATCTTGTTCATTGTTCAATGTTTTTACGGTTTTGAACTTTCTTTTAAATGTCTGGAAACACCATTAGGCAAATTTTGAATGTAGTATGACAATGAAGTTTGAACTCATGGTGTCATGGACATATAATATTTTATGTTATTTATTATATTAATATAACCTCAATCTTCCACTTGATATCTACTATGAGTCTATGTCATATGATTTATCAAATTTATTATTTTATGTTTCAAATTTTCAATGTGAATGTTCATATGAATTTAGAAATATTAAATATGCATGTATGATGTGACTCTGATAAAAAGAGATCGCAACACGATTGCCTAGGTGAATTCTTCAATAAGAGGAGATGACAAGACAATTGCTTAGGTGGATGTAAAAGAATTATGCCTTCAAAAATGGAGGATACAACAATAATGAAGGCCCTGAGATTTGGAGAGATGAGCAACTAAAGAATAAAACTAATTTCTTATATTTCTTTTGTAATCATCTTTTTTTTTTTATGTAAAGAGGATCATAGTTCAAAATAGTATTCACTATGTTGAGTTAAGGATGGTGTTGATGTATTAACACTCAAATACTAAATTAAGATGTAATTTAAAGTTGTCGTGTTATTAAATGTCTTTAATAAAGTGATTGCTATGAGAAAAACAAGGTGCATTTTACAAGGATGACTCCATTTTAATCAAAATCGTATTCCCATGTTTCCTACCTACATTATGTATCCACTTATTTACAAACTGATCAAACCATCTAAAGTATGGACTCTAATAGTATTCCTATTTCGAGGAATAGTGGTTAACAACCCCAATATGCTCCATGATGCAAAGGTTTTTAAAACTAGGGGTATCATAGCCTTGGTACTTCATTGTTTACCCATTTTTCCAAAGTGACAAGAAAAACAACATTAAGCAAAATCCCTAAAGCAAATATACAATGCAAAAGCAACAATCAACCTACTCACAACATCATGGTTGGGCTAATGGTCCTATGTTTAATTTCTTGCAAGAACATAAATTTGACGGGTAAAGTTGGATGGGTGGTCTTGTTGGAGTATAATGCTCCAATAATGATTATAATATAATGTAAAAGTCTTGTTCATATTGTTGAAGTTTTATACCTTGGGAGTTGTTCTCCTTGGTGACTTTTGCCTTAGTCACTAGGAAAAGGGGCCATGTCACATGGACTTTATATTAATGACTTGAGATGAACATTAAATGCACTTTAGTGATTAAAGTGTACTTTAAGTAAAAAATTAAAAAGTGAGTGAATTAAATTTTAATTTGTGGAGAAAAGTGATTTTATCATAACCACTCATCTAATCTAATATGGGCCCTTGGATTAGATGACCTTTCACTCACCCACTCATTTTTTACCTAAAAGGCAATTTTCCATGTGAAGAGGCACAAGTCCATTTGTTGAGAGAGAGAGAGTCAATTTTTCAGAGGAGAAAAACACCGCTGAAGTTTTTTTTCATGGCACAAATTTCATGGTGAAAGTACAGCAGTGAAGTTGGCACAAATTTCAAGGCAGAAATTCAGAGCATTTATTGCAGCCATACAATACAGTCTGTACAGTACATTCCATACTGTACCTTTTCAGTCTTTACAGTGCAGAAATTTCAAGGCAGCGAGGTGGGCACAAATTTCGAGGCAGAAATTATCTGTTTCAGCGGGCACGAATTTCGAGGCAGTGGCCATACAGTACAGTCCACACAGAGCTCGTATAGCATGTCCGTACAGTCCTGTAGCAGCACGTTTTTCACGGAGTTTTGCAGGCAGAAAATTCTGGGTTTGATTTTCTGAAGTGGGCACAAATTCAGAATTTTGAGGCTGATATTTAATCTTCTGGTTGAGATAAGTTGACTAAATATTTTGCTTTCTGCTGTACTATTGAAAAATAAATAAAGAATTTCTCTCTCACAGGTTTTCTCCGGAGGTTGGGGTTTTGCCTGGGTCATTTGACCAAAAAATTATGAGTCTGAATTTTTATGTGTGAATGTGTTTTTTTAATTGCTGCTCATTAAAAGTACTAAAAATTCTTCATGTGTTTCAGTCATAAATTGTTTATGAGAAATGACTTAATTTGCAGGTGAAAGTAAATTGGGTTGGACATTAAACTATGATGAAAATGGTGGTTGGAACCAGGTTGAGGGAATGAGAAAAATTTTACACATATAACTGTATAAGTGACTAATAAATTGACAATTAGAAATTACTAATTGGAGTCATATTCTAGACTAAGTGTCTTGAATATGACTCCATTGTATTCATTTACAATCTTGGGAAATGTGTCATTACATTTTTTCAGCAAATTAGCACTTGTGTGTGAGAAAGCCTCTCTAACAAATGCAACCAGAGATCTAAATCCAGTTAGAAAGATAGCCCTAAGGAGGAGTTTTAGAGAGCATAAGCATTAAGGGAAATTTTAATTTAATAATGTGATATAAATCCTTTAACATTATATAACAAAATAATATCCACAGAATTTTCTTTCACAAACAATATAGAACAAGAATCATAAGGCTATATAACTGAATACAAGGCCTCATAGAAGCACCATTAAACTTCAGCCCTATTAAGTCAAAAGGAACCTTGCTTCTTGTTGGAACACATCATTTATACTACTAACATTTAACATTATACTAAGTGGATTGATGGATGCTATCAATTGCAAAATAAGTGTTTTTACCCTTCAATCCGATAAAATTGACCTACAAACTAACCAAAAATAAGTTCATAAATATTATACAGTAACTAATTCCAAGACACCAACCTATTCAACAAATACTACAATAGTAAACATGTGAAGGCCATTTCTTATATATTTCATGTTTGCAAGTGCAATACAGCCCTGGCTGGAATTAACTTAATATGTGAAGAATATTTATATTGAAAACTACTATGTGGATTCAACCATGGGCAATGCAAACTACCAAAACCATACCTTACTATATGCATACAACAATGGGAAAACCCTATTAGGTCAAAAGAAACCTTGCTTCTTAGTGGAACACGTCTTTTATACCACTAATGTTTAACATTATACTAAGTGGATTGATGAATGCTATCAATTGCAAAATAACTTATTTTACAATTCAATCCGATAACATTGACCTACAAACTAACCAAAAATAAGATATTAGATATTATACAGTAACTAATTCCATGACACCGACATATTCAACAAATAGTACAATAGTAAACATGTGAAGGCCATTTCTTATATATTTGCAAAGGCAATACAGCAATGGCTGTAATTAACATCATATGTGAAGCATATTTATATTTAAAACTACTATGTGCATGCAACATGGGTAAAACCTACCACCAGAACCAAACTGAGGTGATCCAACCATATAATTCTAAAGAAATATATCTTCCTAGATTGTGTTACTTTATATTATATAATTCTCCCAAAGCAGGTGTATTCTTTCCAAAGTAAAAGAATCCAGGCAACTGTGCACTCACAATATTGAACAATTCTTGCGTGTCTTTCTCTTCTTCTTTTCCTTCTGCTTTGGTGGTTGAATTACAACCTTCATTGCCGCATCAAACACAGATTTAATATTCTGCGAATAACAACAAATACAAATTAGAAAAATATAATGACCACCCAAAGTACTATTTGCCATTGCAGAGTGCAGATGAAAGTGTCTTCCACATTATATAGGTAGGGAATATTTCAACCACCACGGCATAACCATTGTAGATTTACAAGAGTGATTTCAGCACCTGCTGGGTCTTTGAGCTGCACTCTATATATGAAGCAGCCCCAATCTGCTTCCTCAGTTCTTCTCCCTAATAGAAAACAGAGCAGTTTTAAAAATCTCTATGAAAAGCTACACATGTCTTATTCACCACACAGAAAACCAAGAAATTATATAAGTTCAAAAATAGCAACAATTGTTGAAGAACACATACTTCAGCAGTTGTTACAGGGACTGAACCAGGATGGTCAGCCAAGTAATGCCTATCATCGCGAAGATCTGTGATTCAGTTATCATTCATATAATTAAGAAACAATATTATTCAGACTCTGGACAAAAATGCAACAAATGCATGGAGTAGATGAAGTAATGAGCAGGCTTGAAATAAAAGAAAGTGTTTTAGAAAATTCCTCTGGAGCTAGCAAGGCATCTTGAGATACAAGAAAGTGAATTCACATCAGAAAAAATGTGCTTATTCAATACAATGTATGCAACCAGAAAGGTGAACATAGGTTTACTTACCTAATTTGGTTCCAACTAAAATCACTGGCACACCAGGACAATAATGTCTTAACTCAGGCACCCACTGGAAAACAATCAAACCACAAAACTTTTAGAAGAAAGTATTTCCATGCACTGGAAAACAATCGAACCACAAAACTTTTAGAAGAAAGTATTTCCATGCACTGGATAACAGCAACAAAACAATAACTTATTCAATGGTCTTGACCCTACATAACCATGACTGTAAAACGGTAGAAAATTGATATCAATACCTTCTTAGAAACATTTTCATAACTAGCCCGGCTAATTAATGAAAATGCTAAGACAAACACATCTGCTCCTCTGTAACTAAGTGGCCTCAGCCTGTTGTAATCCTCTTGACCTGGAGAGACAAATATCAAAAACCATCCTCAAACATATGTCATATAAATTACTTCAAAATCATACATCATTAATCACAATAAACAATAAAGTGTGCAAATGAATACGGACGGAAGGCTTCCACGGAGAGTCTTGAAAAGTAAAGATGCAACTTATATTCTTGAAGATGTAGGCATGAAATGCAGTCACCAAACATCTTGTTACGATTTAGACAAGTTAAGAAAAGTTACCTGCAGTATCCCACAAGCCCAAATTGACGCTGAACCCATCAATAACAACATTTGCACTGAAGTTGTCAAAAACAGTCGGTATGTAGTCCTGCGACAAATAGAAAACCTAATAAGTTACTCAACAAATAATACATATCAATACAGAAACTTTTCAAGGTTTAGTCCAAAGGTGTGGCTATAAATGAGATTAAATTTACCAAAGATACCAGACTTGAATCAGCAAGGTAGAAGAGTAAGAGTTGACTAGGGCTCAGGAGTTGACTCAGTAAATAAATAGAGTGTACATCAGAATGAAAGTTTAAAATGTATATGTAATGCAAATTTTCAATAATAATCCATTTCAAAGTACACAGATGATACTTCATACTACAAAACCCCAATGATTCTCTGACACTTAACAGTTTTCTTGGTTTGTCAGCCATGAAATTGGGTATCACAAACATTTTATGTTTTTATGTTTATAGATAGTAAGTCAATCTCACTGGCATTTGGCTCACGAATGGAAGGTATACTGGCAAATCAGCAAATATGACTCGAGGCTGAGTCAGAATCGGGAGAGCTAACTTAACTCGGTTTCCTCAAAGAGTAAAGTCAACTTGGACTTATAACAGTCCGGTAACACTAAAATTTACTATATTGCACGTAGAAAAGCTGTATTCTTTTCAGAGACCACAGTAGAAGCATATATTGGACTGTAACAAATCAACATTTATAGCAATGTTTACAAGGAGATGGGTTTTAGAAACTCACAGTAGGGAACTTGTTGCTTGTGTAGCAAATAAGCATGCAGGTTTTCCCCACAGCACCATCCCCAACCGTCACACATTTTATGAATCTAGACGTATTCATCGCCACAGTAAAATACTCAAAAGTTGAAAATTGCAATATTTCCAATGTCTGTTTCTGTCTGTTTGTTTAAACACAACCCTCGAACTTATGAAGCTTCATCGTCTGCGTCAACCGCAGAAATTACAGCAACGCCTATTGCCCCGTAGTCTGTATGAACTTGACTCGAGTTACCAAGTCTCGACGAGCTTTCCTCAGTATCGGAGCATCATGTTGCATCTGCTACACACAGGAACTTCGTACATTGAAAATTTGCCAAGCATAGCCAACAGAAAAACACCAGAAGGAGCGAAATCTAGCCAAAAAGAATCGACTCAAAACACGATAAGCCAGCTAAATTTGTACGGATTTACACAGTTGAAAAGACTAAATAGCATAAAAAACCAAGTATACAACACGGAGAGCAAATAACGAACGAATTTCAGAAATAATAACAAAAATACGACTACGACAGAAAAAATAATTTAAACTCAAACAGCAAAATAACAACACAGCACATACAAAAATTTTCCTTCGATTCTGACTGAAAATAGATTTAAAATATCAATGGCAACAATAAATGTTTCCACGGAAAAACCCCAAATTTAACTCCAGAAGCTTAAATCTTTAGCAATGCAAGAATCTTAGGGCGAAAACATACAAATTTCATATCGAAATACAAAGAATATCGCAAAGACGCAAGCGTTCAGCAACAGTACCTGGAATTAACAGCAGATTGCGTAGAAAACTGCAACGGAGCCAAAGCAGCCGATTATAATGCTTAAAAACAGACGATATCTTTTGACACAAAACACTAGTTCAAAGATGAAAATCAACACTTTCAAGTCTAAAGTTTTTCCACAAAAGACTCTAGTGCTTAACTACATTAACACAAATACAGGCGAAAAAACACTCTCCAAATGGACCACAAACAGACAAGCTCAGACCTCAAAATCGACACTATCAACGCAGATACGAGGAAGGCCGATTCAGGAGATGTAGTGTAAGACGATTCCGTTGTTTCTTCTTCAAGAATTGCAGAGCATTCTGCCTTACATGGAAATGAAACCCTAGTTAGATCGGTCACAGATGTTTCATGGCATAAAACTCGGAGAAGTTGATGTAGATATTGGCAGATGAAGTGAAGCAGTGAAAGCAAAATCTATATAAAAAAATTATAAATTGAAAAGAACAATAAAAGAAAAAGAGAAAAGATAAAGAAAAAGTGGTGGAGGGAATTTGGAATTATGAAGTAAAAAATAGTTATTTAAAATAAAGCTGTCAAATGCAATAGTGTTGTGGTTGAATGGTGAAGATGGTGACATAGGACGTTATCCTCTATATATTTATATTCTTATAAATATCAAATAATGGGTATGATTGGAGGTTGGTATCAGTATGTATCATGATGTTAGGAGGTGGTAGTCTTGTGACTACTATTAACATTATTTGCAATTATGTGATGCTATTATTATTTGCAATTGTGTGATATATGTTTTGTTTTTTTTTTTGCAATTATGTGATATATGTTTGTGTGAATTAATTTAATATTTATATTCATTGTTTTTGCAAATATTATTGATAGTTTTGATATTATATTTATTTTGTTAAGTAGTTTTAATGAAATAAGTTAATTTTATAATGAAAAAATGTTATTATAAATATAAATATTTTAAAGTATGGTTAGAATTTTATAGTTAAAAAAAGATGTTTAAGGGTTTTGTCTAATTTTCAATCCACTTAGATTGTCCAAAATTTAATTAGAGTTTAGATTGTCCAAATTTTAATTAGAATTTAGATTATTCAAAATTTAATTAGAGTTTTGAATCAATTGAAATTTAATTTTTTTATCCCTAAATTCTAGAATTTAAAGAGAAGTTTGTTAAATAATTATATCTTTTAACTTATGGTTATTGATGATAATGGTGGTGGTCTTTAACATTTATTGAAACCAAATTTAGTTTAGGAGATCTCAACTTCTCAAGAGAAAAGACAAAATAGAGAGTATTTGATTTGTTTTAAAATATTATTCATATGTTCAAAGAGAAGAGTGTTCCTAGCTCGCTATAGTTTTAAGGAGCTAGAAGGAGCAAAGATTTTTTCACTATGAAACTCATGAAAATTCGTTTTAATCTTGGCAATATTTATATAACTAGCACAGCCACAAGTGGTCGGTGAATGGTGATAGGCACAACCAACCACTTAGTTTTGTGAAGAGAGTTGGTTGTTAAACAAATGCTAAAATATATAATTGTATATCCATTATTCATATCAGATTGTTAGAGTTAATATAAGCACAAAACAAATACTACTTAGTACACTAAAAACAAAAATTGATATAAAAAAACAAAAACAAATTGTTATGCGTTTCTGTAACCACCCTTTAACTTAAGCTTATTTAAATCTTAATCAAGATGCATTTAAGCATAACAAGATACAACGACCATGAAATGAATCCTCGTATACACTTGTTACACTTGGGTTAATCTTGTTGATCCATTCAAGTAAGTCTAAAATCTAAAATAATATCTAAATACCTATCAACATAATAAAAACAAGTTAGTCTATTTCAATAACATTTTCTTATAGTATTTTAAAATAATTTTTATAACTATAAAATTTAACTATTTCCTTGCGCCAGGGATGGAATTTGACCGGTAAATGCTCGTCATGGGTCAATTTACCCGTCAAATACAACTAAAATTTGACGGAGACCGTCAAAATTTGGCTTAGAATATAAAAAACCTTTCAGATTTTGATTGTTACCAAATTTTGACAAGTGTCCGCCATTTGAAATTCCAACCCTGCTTGCGCCACAATTAAATTACCAAAATTAACGAAAAATAAATAAAAAAGTTAAGATGCTCGAATCTCTTGAACATCAAACTATGCAATAAAGATATCTAATGCTTGAAAGCGAAGGTTTCCCTCCTTGGACATAACAATAATTTAAACTGCCAAAGAGGGAAGGTTAGGGCCCGGGGAAATGAAACAATTCAAGTTCCCGAGGAGGGAAAGGCAGATTTGTCGCTCAACAACTTTGTATGGATGTGTATTTCTAGGGTGTATTTTGTCGTGTTATATGTTCTATTCCACATGGTCAACGGTCACTTTAAATCGTATGTTGTGCAAAACAGCAAACATGCTTCACTGGTCTGCACTGTACAGATTCCCATGTGTCATTGAATTGTAGCGCTGCTCTTGCCTTGAGAACATGCTTCTCTTCTCGCTCAACGTTTTTTCTATTTTGAAAGTGTACTTGAATTTTAATCTATTTATTTTGAAATTTCGTAGTTCCCAAGATAATTTTAAATTTAGTCAAAGTCAATATTAAATGATGTTATCTAATGATTAAACCATAAAGATGCTTTCAAGTTCCAATTCCGTCTCACGGGCGGGCGCGTTGTGGTTTAATGGGCCGGGCGCAACTTATTTTTGAAACGACTGTGACGTAAGCAAGGAGCCGGAATCACAGACATTGTCCGGCTAGTGGCCTTAATCACAAATTGTTTTGCTTTTAAATTTGTAAATTGCGTTGTGTATGAATCACGCTTGTCACATTAATCATTATATTTAGAATGTTCCTTCGAATAATAAATTTCCTTTCACTTAGCTGTTAAGTCTAAGAAATATAATTTTTATAATATATATTCAGTGATGCTGTAAAACAAACACCTTTCAAATCATTTTTATAAATGAAAACACCATAAATTATGGTAAATAAAAACAATATAATTATATTGTAGTGCAATAATTATGTTTCGGGTGGGATCCCAACAAATTTATAACACGAATGCAATATTCAATGTAATGTTCAATAGTTAACCATCTATGCGTTAGGGATTTACTATTCAATCCTTAACCATGTGGATTTTAATCCTAAGAAGGTATATATATATAATGAAATATTGGTGAATCATGAAAGCTTGTGTATAAATAGAGATGTTTAATATTTTTTTCTTGGAAAAAAAGACTTTATAAAACATAGATTGTTCATTATTGGACTTACAACATTTGAGTCATTACAATTATGCTATACTATTATAAGTTTTTATAGACATATCACAAAATTAACACATTACATTGTACTACTTTTCTTAAAGAATTACATCCAAAACTTTCACAAATTACATTACATTCCTTTTCTCTATATTGTAAGCTTCTACATCATTATATCTGAACTATTGTATCAAGAAATATCACATCCATGCACTCCTAAAATTTAATACCCGTTATATATAGAGATACAAAATTTCTATTTATGAAGGTTGCATTGAAAATCATTATTAAGTGTTTTTTTTAAATGGTGAAAGATATTTTATATTATTTGAGATAGAAAGCTATTTAAATAATCAAGCTTTCTCAACCTTTTAATGGTTATTTGTTGAAATAATAATTTACATGTAAAGATTTTGTTTAACTCACAAAGTTATATTTGAGGGCTCTTACTCTGGAATAAGGGATTAGGATCTTTGTCAAAGTAATGGCTTTAGTGCAAGCCTCCTTTAAATGACTTGGCGTGTGATATACTTAAGACTTGCATGTTGTATTTCATAATACATGTCTTGAATATTAATGGCAATTGTCAAACTTCAAGTTTCAACAACAATACTAAAAACAGAGCTGCAAATATTCCATCACTTGTGGTTTAGTTGAATCATGTATAAGATGTTGATTAACACTATATTTTTGTCATTTTCTGAAAGTGGTATTGTGGATAATGACAACACCCCATCGATAAATAAGGATGATGGCCCATAAAGCGGTGATTTAGGATTGTGTGGTTGTCTAAGGACTCCAAGTCTAACATCGAACCTATCAAGAATTATTCCACTCCAAAACAATATACTTTGAGAGAACATGAATCGTATCAAATTCTCCACAAATGTGGCCACAAATGAAGATATCATCTAAGACATAGTATCCAACTTAAAAAATATGCCTAAAGGATTGCCAGTTTGCTCTTGTATGAGTGGAATCTAATAACACCTTGAATTCCTAATAATAAACATAATTAATGTGTTTTATTTTTTTTCTTATTCATAAGAAATATGAGAATGATGGTCCTCTTTTACATTTGAGGTCCATAAACACTTGAAAATACATCCTAACAAACATATACTTTCATTAGAACTCAAACTCTCGAATGTAAAAGATATTCAATATCAAATAATTCTCTAAGAACTTACGAAATCCGCATATATCTATTTATCTACTTAAATTGTAAAATAATAAAATATACATTAAATGGAGGTGGATATTGTTCTCTAAAATTATGTAATAATTTCTTTTATAACTAAAAAAAAAGAAGGAAAAGCAATAAAATTGCATAATCATGGCCTTTAGGTATGCTCTATTAATGAAGACTACAATACAATAACCTTCTATGTTGCAGTTGTATGACATTTTCAATTAAGGCTAAATTTATATAGTATATTTTCTCATTGTGATGTTTTGTTTCTTCGTCAATCACATGCAACAAAATGTAGTACTTGTAGCAACAATCAAATTTTAGGCATGAGCAGTATTTTACCATGATCTAAGATCCATGCATGGGGGAACAATGTCATTCGAGGGTTTCTAAGTCAACCTAGATCATCAAAATTTAAATCAAAGTTCGAGATTTATATGAATTCTAACACTCTTTATTGTTGAATTCTGATAATGGAGGAGAATGTCTTCCAAAGTCCTCTATAGCTAATACAGGTATTTTCAACAAAATGGAAAGGTCAAAATCAAAGCATGTCACTTCAATGTACATGCAATTCATATATCAAATATGAGTGTATGTGCTACAACTTGTTTATTATTTTTTTATGGCATATAATTTGGAAATCCTATGGAAAGTCAAGACATGGAAGAGTTATAACCATGCATGATTCCTCGACATTGCACAAGGTTCCTATAAATGTTGAAAATATGTGCAATTGGGAAAACAATGCAAAAATGAAATTTCACCTTATTCCTATAACGTTTCATGGATCTTAGTTATAAAAATTTTATCCTTAGGATTGTTGTAAATTAAAGTATAAAAATGAAAAGATCACAATATTTCACTTCAAACGTCCCCACGCTTCATGGAAATTCAAGGAGAAAAGATACAAAACAATGAGATAAGTTTCAACCCCTTATGGGGAAACTTCTAAGCCAATAACTAAATAGGAAAATGTACTTATACAACAATATAACAACAACAAACTCAACCCTTTATCTTCCTTATTAGATCTCAATATACTTAACAATTTGCCCTTTTAATTATGTCAAATCAATAAGGTATAAACAAAGGTAACTAACAATGCATAAGACACATATAGTTCAGATTCAAATCTAGAAACCACACAAGATTTGAATAGTTAGAAACTTCATATATAAGCTCAAGATGAAGTACAAGCACATATCATAGCCTTATCTTAAGGCTAGTACAAAAACTCCAACTATCCAAAAATCCATAGCTAAGGTAAATCATCAAACCCTAGCTCAACCAATGATATCAAAGTGAATGAATCTCTCCAACACAACCTCCAAGTTATGACCTCCTCCTCCTTTTCTCTTCTTCACCAACCCACCTTGGGGTTTTCTCTCAAAACCCTGATCTCCAATCTCCAAGGGAAACACCCTAGCCCCAAAACTCCAATATGCTCCAAAAAATCCTAGCACCTTAAGAGAGAGAGATACCAAGTACAAGTGAAGACTCAGAGAGAGAGAGACAGAGAGAGTACAAGTGTGCTCCTCTTCTAGGTCACATCTCTACACAAGAGTGAGTAAGAATGGACACACAAGTGATATGAACAAAAATACTCTCTTCTTCCTCTATTTATATGAGATGTAATTGAGGCCAACAATACTATGTGGGCATAATCCATTATAAGATACCTACACAAGCCCTCACAAGTGAGATATCCACTCTAAAGTACATGTGTCATGCTCCAAGGTGATGTCATACATAATAAATACTACAACATGATGTATCTACGCAAAACAAGTCCACACCACTCCATCACAAGCCTCCATGTACTACATAAATCCTTTTAAGAAATGTACTCCATTAGGTTAGCTACCCCCTATAAAAACTCTATCGAAGCCCTAGGCATCCTTGAGCCATCTCCAATCCTCCAAATAAGAATCGAATCTACCACATGCCATCCAGGGCTAGAATCCCTCCTCCATGATGCAAAATACTCCCCATCCCAAGCGTGGCACTCTCCAAGCAAGTGGTTCCTCCATGTGGCCATCATGAAGGGTGTCCACTAATAAAGCAAGAGAATTACAATGCCTACATGAAGAACACCAAGCCAAAACCATTATGAGGTCAAGAATCCATTGAGTAAGCACTATTAACTATGCATATCCATCACCAACCATCTCTCATGCTACAATCATCTTGTACCATCAAGGGGTTGAACATACACCTTAAACCGCAAATCTCATGAAGCACCCCCAAACATGGCACAAACACTTTTGGACTAACCTAAAAATATAACAAGATATCGATCATCCATACAAGATCTATGCATTAGACAAGTTTGGCTTAAAGACATACATTGTAAATGTCAAAACCATAGACCTAGTACTGGGACACATTGGGCACCTCATTAAGTAGTTTCAGGAGACTTTTGAAATTGGTTGTTCTATAGTGTTTAGTAACATGATGTAAGTGGAGCAACGTGACATTTACATGGCAACAAGCTTGCAAGAAAATGTTTCAAGGTGGGTTTACTCGTTTGAAAACAAGAATTCCATCATAAAGCAGATCAGAAAGAAGGCTTAGAAAGCACATTACAAAGAAAACACCTTCTAACGAGGTTTTATGCGAAGGTTTTTAATGTTACAAGATTGGGCAAAATTATCATTAAAAATTGTACTTAAACTTTTGCAATTGGTATCAAAGGTTTTAGTGAATTTCTATTATAACTAAAAGTTATGGGTAGCAAAATGTTTTATTTATCAATGCACCTGGTTTAATATGGCACATCGATGTGGTACCTATGATTTTAGGAGCTACCTTCGTGACTATGGTATTCTGACTCTTCAGCATGCCCGGAACCCCTTTGTGGATGCTCAATCCTATTGGTTATCTGCCGATGATTTGGAGGTGAATGGAGATCAACATGGGAGTCTTATATTCTGGGGTAGCATAACGGTGGTATCCGTTTGGTTCAGGAACTAGACTCTTTGATTTGGTCCTATAACAAAAAGACTGGGAGGGTGACTGCAGCCCTGGTTTATGACTTGATCTCAAACTCTCATATGACCCCATGTGAGGATAAATTGATGACTAGGTTATGGGGCCTTTGCTTCACCCTGAAGATAAAATGCTTTGCCTGGCTAGCATTAAAAAATCACATCCTGACTTGGGATAACCTGGTGGGCAAAGGATGGAATGGTCCTAGGAGATGTGTGCTATGTCTCTCGGGAGAGGATTCAGTTCAACACATATTTGTGGATTGTGTTGTCACCAAGTGTATTTTTGTAGCTCTGGGGCACTTGCACCATTGTAAGATGTATGTTTCGAATGCTTCCTTAACGTATTTTCTGGTGACTTGGGCAAGTCTCAATTCCCATCACTATTATACTCATTTCTTTGTATTCTGGTGCGTTTGAAATGCATGTAATAAGGCCATATTTGAAGAAAAAAGAATATCTCTCGGTGTCCTTACCAATAAGGTAAGTCAACTTATCCACAGATTCCCAGTACCGAAAAGAAGAAATAAAATTCGGATTATTGGGCCTGCTCCAGTATTTGCATATTCGGTCGGTTTTTTTTATGGTGCTGCAGCAAATGGATTGGGAGGGGTTGGAGTATATCTAGCAATCATCCATGTTCACTCTTTTCACATCAAGCTGGGGTGTGGTCCGAGTACAAACACAAGGGCTGAACTATTGGCCCTATGGTCTCTTCTGTATTGGGCAAAAATGTTGGGTCTCCCCTCTCTGAATATTTTTGGAGATTCCTTAGTGATCATCAACTGGGAAAATGGCAAGGCAGCCTTGGCTTGCCTGGCTTTAGATAACTGGTGCGAGGCCATTAGACAAATGATGCAAATTTTTCTTAGCCTAGACTTGCAACATGTATACATAGAGCACAATCAAAGTGCAAATGGCTTCTCCAAAGAGGCCTTGGTTTTGGACTCAGGATTTTGTCTTATCTCTGAGTTTTATGATGATTCTATTATTCAGTCTGGGGATTTCAAACTCTTTTGAGTTTTTGTGCCGGAGCTTGGTCTCCCTTTCTTTTTTGGGCATGGTGTATGGATCAGATCCTTGGGATCCTTTTTTCGATCATGGATAGTGGTGCTCTCTGGTGAAGTGGTCTGATCTCTCTTTATGCTCTTTGGATGGGCGTATGTTTGTATTTTTGGAGAACCTCACCGTTCTCACCTCTGTCATGCTGAGTATTAGACCTTTATGGTATGGTTGGTTCATTCTGTCGGTTCAGGACTATATTACATCATTATCTGATGTTGATTTTGGTCTCAAACCAGCTATGTAATATGCCCTTTGATTCTCATTGAATACCAAGGACGGGATTTTTCTTCTGAAAAAAAATGCACCAATGCATTGCTAGTTAATGTGCATCGGTGACTGAAAAATACCTATACTAAGAAGTGTTGTGTATGGCCTATTTTTGAAGCCTATGTGCATATTCTAGATTTAGAAGCCATTGGAATTCTTCTATTGAACAATATGGGGCTTTAAAAATAAGTATTATGCACCAATGTGTATTATATGTATTATGTGTAATGAACAAAAAAAAGTAATATTAAATAATAATAATAAACATATTGATATATGAATAATAAATAATTATTAATTAAAAAGTCAAGAGACCTATCAATACATTTGAAGGGCACGATGGGCTATATATAAGACCCACATATTGGAATGTATTATCAACATCTTCATATTATCAATATATATTTCTTTTATCCAATGGATTACTTTTATTATTCTTATGGATAGTTTGTGTGTGAACTCAGTTAGTCCACAACATTGGTATCGAAGCCCTTTTATTGGGCATTCTCCTAGTCCGATTTTTTGCCGTCAAGTTAGATTTTATCTAAATTACTTGGTCTTTGACCAAAACATTAGCCTTTGGACATTCACTCAACTGCAAAGAAAAAAAATCTAATAATAATAATAATAAAGGAAAGAATAAAGGAAATAGAAACATGAAAAAAATAGTTATATGGTAAAAATATTTTTCTTTCCTCGAAAAAACATCATAATTTTATTTCATCAGTGGTGAACAAAATTACATTTTGCATATGCATATGCTTTCATCCAAGAGCAAGCCTACACGCGTAAGTCATAAAAGAAAAAGAAAATAATATTGAATAATGGGATCAACATTTGAAGAAATCCTTTATTTTCCCTTTCTTCCCCCTGTACTTTGATTTCACTTTAATACATCCACTTGGTTGACGTGTAACAAAAATCATATGTTTGGTTGTCGCATCCTTATTATTCGACGCAGTAGCTTGTTCCTTATCCGAATATGAGCTTTTTGATTCATGTGCACGCTTTAGTCCTCCTAAATATTCATCCATAGGAATCACATCATTTGAGAGAGAAGGTTCCAAGTTTTGTGTTTCCTCGAAGGATTTCTTTAGTCTTTGTATGATGCCTCTTTTTATTCCTAAATCTCTTTCTAGCTTGTGGGAAAGAGTCTTGAAGGTGGCCTAGTAGGTAACAAGAACTGCACCTAAATGTTGTATATTTTCATAGTCCAAACTTTGAATCCAATGGAAGGACCCATGATTCAACTGTAATATGTCTAGAAGACCTTTACTAAGATCAATCTCTATTGGCAAGGGGTTGGGGCAAGTTGCGCAAGCTCAGAAGACACCGCGCAAGACGAAGATAACGCAATGGGCAGAAGATAGACTACTTTTGATTATTTTGTGTCACTCTTTGTACTTGTTGACCATTTTTTGTGGATATTGGTCATTAGTCAGTTAATTTAGTTAGGAGTTAGTTAAAAGTGGACCATGAATGTAAAGGCGCAAGCCTATATATAGAAAAAGAATTGTGAATGTAGGGGGGGGGAGTCAATTGATATATGAATTAAAGAGGGAGAGAACAAGTTTGTAGAGATCAAGTTGAACATTGACATATGAGGTATCAGTCTGGAGATGAATTGTTATCTGTTTTGATCTGTGGTTGATTGCGCAGAAGTAATATGATAAGACAGATGTTGACTTGAATCGTTGCTATCTTCTTTCATCTTTTTATGTCTTTCTGTTCCTATAAATTCGATGATGAATGCTAAGTGAATCTGGAATATGGATCTATGATGTGATGTTTACTGTTCATGAATGTTGTCATATTTTTAGATATGTATTCTCTCTGATAGATCTGTTACAGTTAAGAATGAATGATGCGTAATGGTGAATGGTTATGTTAAAGAAGTTGATATGTTCTTGTCATTAAGTTGTTGAATCATCAATGCCCTAATCCTCTTCTATACTGCGGAAACTTGGTTCTGTCAGCCCTCCCTTGAACATCTTGGGTGAGACTTCATCCGCTCTACGGGTGTTGCTGGACAGGGTAAAACCTGTCTGGGCCAATGCTCAGGGATATTGTGGTGAGTCGAGTGTCAACAAAGTGGGACCCCCGTCTACTGGGTTTTGTTGGTTGAGGTTTGAGCCAATAATCTCCACACATATGCGAGCATAAGTGAATAAACCCTGCATATTCCTTTCACTGTCACTTTTGATATACTTCTTCAATAGGTTTCCAATATATTCCAAAACTGAATAATGTTAGAAAGGTAGAGGCATATTTGACAACCTCACCCAAACATACATCTTTGAAACCACCATGGAATTTGCATCAAACTTTGGAAACCAAGGGGTTATGAAGAGCCTAGCTCTCCCCCAAAACCATGGTCCCTGCTAAAATATATTCTAATAGTCTTCATGATGATCAAACTGAACTACAAAAAATCCCTTGGAACATAAGAGAATTTGGTAGTTTGTGGTCTAGTTGGAATAAATCCATTGATGAAGATTAGCCGAGTGAGGCCAAAAACCATTAAAAAGACAAATGACGGGACAAATTGTAGTGAACTGAATATTTTTTATACTTGAGTGTTCTTGACGTCCAGTGATGGCATCGTATCCAAATTTTCCACAATATATGTATTGGGTTGGGTAGGAGGAGGGAATGTAGGCTGAGTCCCCCTTGGGCGAGTTTCTTCCTTATAAGAACTAGAAACAAAGGAACCTCTTTCTCCTTATGCTCTCCCCCTCAAGAACAACAACAACATCGATAGCGTTGAGTTCCTAGATATCTGATACTCCAGCAACCAAGAATCCTTGATAATAACCTTGCCTTCGTGAGTGAAATAAATTGAGTCTTCAGGTATCCCCTCACTTTGACCTAAAATGGATTTAACTGACCCCACTATATCGATTTATGCACCCATATCAGAATCAAATTCCTTGAGAGCATTTTAATAAAAAATTGAAACCTATCTAAGTCATCCAAGACTCCATAATAAGAGGGGATAAGAGATTTGTTCGGTAATGTTGCAACCTAAGAAGACTCCAAATCGTGTATATCCCTAGTGCCACTGGAAAAGACCAGGAAGTGATCTGAATCAATGCAAGTTTCCTCATATTTCAATAATGAAACCCTTAACGAAAACAAACTCCCATCTTGGGAAAGTTTCAACACCTTCCTACCACCGCCCACTTGATCAAGAGAGCTCGAAGGGACAAAAACCCTAAGTGATAGGGTTCCCTAACTAATTTTAGGCTTGTGAGCTTCACCGTGACCAAAAACTATCCACTTCACCTTAAAAGGCATATCCTTTACTCTATTGTCCCAGTGGGCCTTTACTCTTTGGTCCCAATGGGTGTAATCCAGATCATGGGTGGGTTAAGTTAGGGTGAGATGTCACTCATCTTCCCCTAGATCGACCCCATCACCACCAAATCCAAATAAGAAAACCATGCAGCAAAGGCGAGCTAGAAACACTTCCATAGTCGCTCTCATATCATCCCCAATATTCTCAGTGTGATAAGAGAAAATAATACATACATACATACATACCTATCAAGAGGTCCCTATCTTTACATGCATACCAACACATGGTTTTATTTTCCAACCCCCTTCGCAAAATCTCTCCCATTAAAAAGAAGAAAAATAATTTAATAATAATAATAAATATTATTAATAATATTAATAAATATTTAATAATAATATTAATAAATATTATTTGGGGAGGCAGGGGGGCGGGGTAATTCTTTCCCCGGATGGAAATTAGAAATTGCCCTTTTCTTGGGGGCTGGGTATTGAATCAAATAATATGGTGGAGGCCCTGACGCTCTGGCATGGTCTTATCCTTGCCAAGGACCAAGGCATCAGAGACATAGTGGTGATAGGCTATTCTAGACTAGTTATCCAAGCTCTCAACTCGGGCAATCTCCCAAAGGATATGAAGATCCGACAAATTCTAAAAAAAATCCACAGCTTCATCGCCTTCTTTCAGAAATTTGAATCCTACCATGTACTAAGGAGCAAAAATATTCTAGCTGATTCAGCAGCTTATCACGCTTCCTCCTTGGACCGACGAATTCTTGATATCAATGGACGCAGGAACATGAGCTCTATCCCCTAGCTTTGTGAACCCCTGCATCCACATGACCATGGGCCTAACTCAATGAGTGGCCCCCCACGTGGTTCCCCTTCATCGTTATTGCCTGTCCCATCCTTCCCTGTGGCATGATTTGGAGAGCCGGACTAACGCGTGGTGAAAGGATTGTGCCACGAGTTGGTTTTAATGAACATAAAGGGTGGCTCGTCCGGCGTTGTACCCTCCCAGTCTCATCTTCCGTCACTTTGTGCTCGCCCACCCTCAGCTCTGAATTGATGAAGATCTCCAGTATGACCGCATCAATCCGCATCATGATGCGTGATGACCCTGGCACTATAAAAGGTGGTGGCTGGTCATTGATCTCTCAGCGTTGGATAAATTGCAAGGTCGTCGCTCCCTCTAGTTTAGCTCGTTGTCTACTATTATGGGAATTCATGGATTCCCCATCTGAATCCTCTGTTTCCTCTTCGATTAACATGGTCATTGAAGAGGATATCAGGGATATTAAGAGGAAGATGAAAAAAATGAAATACATCTTGCATTGTATGGATTCAGAGGGTGGTCGCAGGCTTGAGAATGTGGACCAGGATTTAATTCAGCTCTGGAAGGAATTCGAGCCTGGGATCGATAGGATCCAACAGGTGTTCATCCGGTTCTTGACAGAGCTAGAAATCAAGGTAGAAAGATTAGAGCTAAAAGTGGCCAAGATGGAAGTATAGGTGCGCCCTGGAGCCTCATCGCGACATGGAGAAATAGCCCGTTGAACTTGTATTCTCTGAATTTTGATTTTCATGCTTATGTTAGTCATTATGTTAATATCTCCAATATGTAAAAACTTGATTAGTATATTTTGGAACTCAGCCTGTTTAGATTGTTTTGAGTTTGCCGCTTCCACAAGGGCTCTGAAATTTGTCGCTCCCACAAGGGCTAAAAGTTGTATTCGGTTTTGTATGCCGCTTCCTTAAGGGCATTTGAACTCCATGGTCCTTCCCAGTGGTTAAACCACTGTTGTTTAACATAACCGTTTATGTTTCAAAAAAATAATAATAAATATTATTAATAATATTTTTTTAAACCTAAGGGGTGGCAGGTGCGGGAGGGATCCTTCTGGATCCTAAAGGAAAAATTGAACAAACCTTCGCCTGGGGATTGGATGCAGGACTAATAATGAGGTTGAATGGATGGCTCTTCTCCAGGGACTGATGATCCTTGCCGACTCTGATCTCTACAAGGTTGCGGTATTTGGCGACTCTAGACATGTCATATATAAAATGCTCAATGGATACACCACTGGCTCGATAAAATGTCATCGGTTGTATCACAAAACTACCCCTCTTTTATCTCCTCATTATAAATTCTATCATATCCTCCGCTCAAATAATGTGATCGCTGATGAATTAGCTAATGTGGGGGCTTCCCTCCCACAAGGGCATTTAAAACTCAATGGGATTGATTCCCCCCCTAAACCTATACCCTAATGAACTATGGCTTAAAAGGTTCATCCCCCATTGCAATGGTCATGATTCCAAGGTTATTTAAGAAGACACCAGCGCATATATTGTTCGTCCCACAACCTCCCATGCCAATGCCGCGTGTGCTCCTGCTCTCCTCGATCCTCGACGTCCTTAACTCTAGTCTTTTCCTACGTTATTGTTGTTTCAGCCCACATGCTCCAGGTCCTTTCATCTCTCGTATTATGGCCTCCCTCAGACTTCATTCTTACCCCTCAGCTCCTTGGAACAATGGTCTGATCCTTGCTCATTCTGCTTTCTCGCTGGAGAGGACGTTGTTGAATGTGATATCAGGCGTCGACGAGGGAGTTCTTCAGGAGATTCTGTGGGAGTCTCTGCCTTTTTGCAGGGTGCTCGTAAAAGAAAGGCTTGATCTAGCTGCCTTATTCTCCTGTCATTGCTCTCCCCATGCCGACGGTCCTCTATGGCATTTGAATTCTGGTCTCAGGCTCAGTTTTCCTGTAGGCGAGTTTCTCACAGTTGCCAGTAGTTTGATTTTTGGTTGCAATTATTCTAGGTGGAAGGAAGGAGCCATAGGCACTATTTCCTATAAGAGTAAGGACAACTGCGATTCTCTTCTGTGAGAAGTCAGCAATCTTCATTCGGTTCTTAGTGAGTTCTTCTGTGGTTCTCAGGCTCAAAATTTGGAAGGTGTTGTACTCAATTTTTCTAGTTTAGCTCTTGACACTTACATTCCTAGGCAAGGAAATATGAACCCGGCAAATGAGAATGCAGGACCTGAAGAAAAACCTCAGGCGCATGTATGAAATGATGGCAATAGGTATAATGGATAACAAAGCATTGGTTCAAGAGGTGAAGGATATGGGTGAGGTGGTTAGCTATACCTCCAATCAGATAAGAAATCATAATTCTAGGATTGATGACACAGAATCCAACCTCAGAGAAATGATGGGCAAAGTGGACAGAATCGAGGAAGACCTTCAGCGTTTGGTTAGTATGAATCAAGCTAGTCAGGCCTGTGAAACCCCTGCTGCAGTCCAAACCATGGAGGAGGCATCAGTAGACCAGCCAATGAAGCCCCCATGCTAATTTCTAAATGGTTTTCTTAGTTAATGTGTTTCTGTTTATTTCTTAATCAACAGTATATTAGGGTATATACTACCACTATCCATTGAATATATGTAAAAACCTTATGTGGAGTTCTTTGGTCTCCCCTCTGGACCAATTTTGGTTTTATCTTTTTTGAACAGCAAGAACTCTCAGTCTCAGCACATTTTGTAATGTATGGCTGTGCACAGCCTGTTTAATATTATCATCTTTTATTGTTTCTATTAAAAAAAATATTTTTTTAAACCTAATTTCAATCCATTTCAAAAATTCATAATAATACTTATTGCTATTAAAAATTATTATAAAAATAATCCATGGATTTTAAAAATGAAGGAGGAAGGTTTTCCTATGAAGATTTTTTTCATTGTTTTAGCATAATGAATTTCAAGGGGACTATTCAAGAAAAAGATCTTAGCGTCCATCTTTGTCTAGGCAAAACTAAAACTATATAAACATGGAGTTAGCAAATCTAATATATATTTCAGATTCAACGATAATTAAAAAGGAAACACCTTTTGACGATGAATACGATGTTAAGGACTTGCAATTATCAATTAATCAGTAAAAGTTTACATCTCAATTCAACGATAGAACTATGTATAGAAAAGAAGTCAACAAATTTTGTGATTCCCATGGATGGAAGGATTAAAACCATCACCCTAAACATTAAAAATAAACTTTTGTCGTTATTCTATAAGAAGAACAAAATTACAGTGTAAGATTCAAAAGTGGAAGCATGCACGGAGGTCCCCTCATCACAAAATATAGACGAAAAATCACCGTATGGAAGCTACAAAGATTTAGAATAAGTAAATCATTTAAGCAAACTCCTCATGGACAAGGATAAGGAAATTGTCCAAATCCAAAAGAAGTTAGAATGCCGAGAGTCGTAGGTCTACCAATGTCAACAACAAATTAAAGAACTCCAGCAATAGAATGGCAACATTAAAAATGCTCACAAATTAGAGATTACAAAGATCAACAAAATGATATGGAACAATAATGATGGGATATTTCGGTTGAGAAATCATAATAAAATTCTAGTCACAAAAATCAAGATGTTTAGTAAAAAATCTAAGTTGTGGAAAAAGGAACAAGCACAGATCCAATCCACATCACAACTCAAGCATATGCCAATCTCGTTGAAGAACAAACATATAAGGATATTGGAGTACAAACGATAATAACTCCTTATCAACATCCAAATCATAAAATCATATAGCTTAAACAATCGGAGTGTCAATATAAAAAAATAATGAAAATATTGCTACCAATGGAAATACACGTCAAAATAACAGTTCATTGTGGAAGTTCAACGATCCACAAAGAATTGAATTAGGATGGATTGATCATTTGAAATTTCAAAAAAATTTCTCAGCACTCTGAGGTTCTTATAATCTTGTATTATCCACTATGATAGAACATAGAATGAAGCAATGTCTTACAAACAAAAGTAAAAGCATAAACATTCTTCATTAATATGCTTTGAGGACAAAGCATTTCTGAAGAGAAAGACAACTATATATATATGTGTGTGTGTGTGTGTGTGCATGCGCCAATCCAAAGCAAAAGCATAAACATTCGTTATTAATATATCTGAGGACAAAGCATTTCTAAATAAAAAGGCAATGTCATATATATATATATATATATATATATATATATATATATANATTTGGAAAGGCACGATGGGCTATTTATAAGACCTACTTGTTGTAATGTATTATCAAGATCTTCATATTATCAATATATATCTATTTAATCCAATATGGATTATTTTTTCTCACTGATAGTTTGTGTGTCAACTAGGTTAGTCCACAATATTATGAAGACACAATGTGTATTTTAAGAAAGAACATGTGCATATTACATAAGTAAAAGCACTAATGCATATATAATCTTACACATCGTATGTTCTTGTAGTTTGATAATGTTAGAAGTTATGAAAACAGTAATAGTGTCATTGAAGGAAGCAATGCTTTGGTTGTCATTAAGAGCACCAACGCGCTTAGTAAAAAAATTGCATTGATGCATAAGTAGGTGTTAATCACACCACCAAGTTCAACAAAACAAAATGAATGATATGTTTTAGTGTTAAATTTTTTCTCATTACAAGTATGAAAAAGTAGGTTCTTGTTTCTTTACAAAATGTCAATTAATCATAAAAAAAAAATTGTTTGATAATAATATTATTTTTTATATTTTAATTATTTTGTTCATAGATAATAACCATCCAAAAGAAAAATCCATACAACTGTCAGCCATGCAGCAACCATATATAAGTGTTTTATGCACAACCAACCCATAAGGAAACCCTATCGGCAAAGCAGTCTAAATCATGATCTAATCATAACCATCCCCCAAAACTAGAAGAAATGAGACATAAACCCAAAATTGGCCCTCTGTAGCCCCTATCAACCTATTTTAGATTTAGAACAAAAACAAAAGAGTAACTAAAGAAGAGCTCTATGCTTCATTATAGATTGTTACCACATGCGCCTTTGCAACCAAGTTCAAATCGCGGGATGGACCATCTTGTGGCTTGGCTCCAAAAACTTTGCATGTTGTAACCTAAGGCATCGTATTTATCCTCTAGGCGAGCTCCTTGACAGAGTCCACAATTGTGTTAACAGTTGCATTAATCTAAAGGATCTGGTTCTTGGTCCAAGCAAACTCCTCCACATCCTAATTGCTAGACTTTCATTCGTTGTCATGTGCATCCATCAAATATTTCCTGATAAACATCTTCATTTTCCAATATAACAAGGTTGTTTTCCCATGTTTCATCTCCTAAGAAAAAGACAGGCCCATGTCCATAATTTTCACCACCTATTCCATTTGAGCCTCTTGTGCATCTTGCCCCTCCTCAATTTCTTGCTCCACCCAATCAAGACACCGCTTCACCTCCCTAGAGGCCTCTTTGAATAATTATTAATTGTCTTCAACAAGATCCTTCTCAACATGGGGCATGTGAGAACCATGCCGACTACTACCTCTTCCCCTTACAACCTAAGAACCAACCATAGTATGAACATCTTCCTTCGTAGACCTGCTTTTGTCCTATACGCAAGTCACCAACCGCCCTCTCTGAATTGTCTTTCCTCTCCAACGATTTAGGAAGTTTTCCTTTAAGCCAACACAAACCAAGCTAAGCCTAGGATGTTATTTAACTACCATCCAATCCCTAATAGGGCAACCATAGAATGACCACCTTGCCCCATGATCACTTGTCATTCTTTCCCTCACTACCATCACAAGGGTAGTTATTATGACATTCTCCACAAGCGCCCTTCATGTCCAACTAAAACGACTCTTGGTAACCACCATCATCGCAAGCATTCAACTAATCTCTAGGAACTATCTTGTAGTAAGCCGCCATGTACCATAATACCTCCACCCTAAACACAGTGTCCTCAAAGCATGCAAGCAATCTATCATATTTTATGTGAGGGTGAGATGGAAAGTCATGGGACATGTGTTAAGCCCTAAATGTTGGGCACATTTCCTCTTATAATGTGGCACATTATATTAGTCTTAATGTTGAATTTGATCCATTAGTTGTAATTGTCATTAGTATGGTTATATTAGTTACGTCGGCTTGGGTCAATTAGTTGGATTTGTACCACTTAGTCTCCTATATATAAGGAGGCCTTTCATTTGGAGCATCTTGTCTTATCTTGCGTACTCAGTACATTGTATAAGGAGGGTTCCCCCTAGAAGAGGCTATATATTCATATCATTCTTAATTATTGAGGCGTGGATTACTCTTTTTGGTCCATTTGTGCTCTTTTAGGGAATTTGTTGCTTAACATTTGGTATTGGAGTTTGGACGCTTCCAACACGAGTCATTTTGGAACTTTCACTATAACTTTTTTTCTATAACATTTCAGACAACAAGCCTCAAAACCCAGATAGAAAAAAGTATGAACTAACCGTGGTACAATTTTTAGATCCTACATCATTACAGGTTCGTATATATTTGCAGTGGAAACTAGGGTTTTTTACTAGTCCAAAAACTAGTCTAAAATTAGTGTTCTGGGAAAAATGGTCATATGCGAGGAATGTGAGATCCAAATTGATAGTCACTAGGGGGTATCCAAATTCCCAATATTGACACGAGGAAGTTTGATGGCAAGGACCCATAACATGGATATTCCAAATGGAGCAATTCTTTGATATACACGAGGTGCCAAATCTCCAAAAGGTAGCTATTGCATCTTTATATTTAGAACCTAAGCAATTTGTGTGGTATCGATGTCTTTGTGAACTCAAAAAGAAATCCATTATCTCTTGGTCCATTTTTAAAGAAGAACTGATATCATGTCATGATGATGTTAAGAGAAATTACTTCTTTACCCAGTTTATCAATCTAAGGCAAAAGGGCATCGTAAGCGAGCACATTCAACAACTTCAAAAGTTGAGTCTTAGAGTGGAGGGCATACCAGAGGAAAAAATGCTGGATCTCTTTATTGGAAGCTTGAAGGCTAACATTCAACATGAGATGTGTCTCTTCAAACCACCATCCTTGGAGAAGGATTTCATGGTGGCAAGGAAGGTTGAAAGTAAAAATATAGCAATGGATACTAGAAATACCACTTCCAACACATAGAAAGAGAATGTTGTTCCCTCTTCTAACCCACCTCAGAGGTTGTCACCTCAACAACTAGAGGAAATGCGAACAAAAGGTCTATGCTTTAATTGTGACAACAAGTATAGTAAGGGACATAAGTGTGGAGAAAATAAATTATTCTACATAGATTGTGAAGAGGAAGAACCAAACGAATGGGAACTATTGCAAGTGGATGAAATAGAAGTGATCACTCCCACCATATCTTGTCATGCATTGGTTGGAATTAGCAACCATCAAACTCTCAAGATTGAAGGATATATAAAAAAAGAAAAATGTAATGGTGTTGATTGATATTGGTAGTAGTCATAATTCCATTCATTTTAAATTAGTCAAATATCTCAATTGCTTTGTATATCCAACGTCATAATTTCAAGTAATGATTGTAAATGGGGGAACTATCAATTGTTCAAGGAAATGGCATAATATCAATTTTACTATGGGCGAATATGTATCGAATAGTCCAATGATTGCTATCCCAATGGGTGGTGTTGTTTTTTTCTTAGGTGTTCAATGGTTACAATAATTGGGAACATCGGATTTTGATTTTTATAAGCTTTTCATGAAATTTTCCTCGGAAGGAAAATAATTTAAGTTGAATGGTATCACAGGGAAACCAAGCAACGTGGTTAGCTCTAATGGTATGAGAGAACTGTTAAAAAGGGGACAATTGTACACTTACTAGATGTAAACAATTGTAGTAAGTGTACTAGATGTTTAAACATCTAAGGCTTCTATTTTCCCATATATCCAAAGGGTCCTTAATAAGCATTCCAAGGTATTAAATATATTTCGAAAGGTATTCCACCTATTTGGGAATTGGACCATGCTATTCACTTAATTCCAGGAATTCTTCCTCCTAACATCAGACCTTACATATACTTCTATGGAAAGAAGAGTGAAGTTGAGCACATGGTTGAAGAAATGTTAAAGGCTGGAATAATTAGGCCTAACCAAAGTCTTTACTCTGCACCAATGGTAATGTACACAATAAGTATGGCTCATATTACAAAGATATTTCTCACCATTTTAATGCAAGTACAGTATCTATGGCCTTCATGGAAACAATTCAGAAGTTACATAGAAACCAACATATTATTAAAAGTGACATAGATCCAATATTCACTAGAAAATGTTGGACTCAATTATCTTTTTGTTTGGGTACCCAGTTGGCTCACAATTCATCTTATCATCCTCAATCCGCTGGGAAAACTAATATAGTGAATAAATGTTTGGAAGGCTATATCTGTTGCTTTGCAGCTGATAAACAAATACAGTGGGTGAAATGGTTGTCTTTGGTAAACATGGGTAAAATAATTATTTCCACACATCATAAAAAAATGTCTATGTTTATGGCACTTTATGGGTACCGTCCTCCATCTGTCACATCTCCCTTAAAAGGAAAATCTAAAGTTCAAGTTGTGGCAGATCGCATAGAGCACCGATGAGGAGCTCTACAAATACTGAAGGACAACTTGGCTATGTAAAAAAAATGATGAAACAACAAGTAGATCAACATCACAGTGAAAGGATTTTTAAAAAAGGAAAATTCATATGGGAACCTAAACAGGTCACCAATTCAAGGACCAAACAACTATGAAATCGGGTTATTACTGACTACCTCATCGAGTGGAAGAACTTACCAGTTGTAGATTTGAAATGAGAAGATGAGTCCTTCATACATAAGCATCCACAACTAACTAAGCGTTGAGGAAAACACTTGTCTGGCAGGGAGGGGCATGTTAAGCCCTAAATGTTGGGCACATTCTCCCCTACAGTGTGGCACATTATATTTGTCTTGATGTCGACTTTGCTCCATTAGTTTTAATTGCCATTAGTATGGTTATATTAGTTACATTGACTTGGATCAATTAGTTGGAATTGTACCGCTCAGTCTCCTATATATAAGAAGGAGAACTTTCATTTGGAGCATCTTGTCTTGTATTGTGTACTCAACACATTGTATAAGGAGGTTTCCTCCTCAAAGAGGCTATCTATTCATATATTTTCTTCATTATTGGGGTGTGGATTACTCTTTTTGGTCTATTTGTGCTCTTTTCATGCTCTTTTGGGGAATTCTTTGCCTAACAACATGTGTCCCATTTCCATGACTGACCATCACATCTCTATCCAACACCTTAATCCTAGTTACAACTATGTTCATTATAACAGTGTAAATCATCCTTACATTTAATCAACCACATAAAGTTTTATAACTCTAGACAATGCAATAGAATAAGAAATGTATTTTATTATACATGAATATGAGACACTTTGTTATTCAAATTGGACAACATAAAGGCCCACGATATATTTTACCTTGCACCATCTCCACTTCACAATAATTATATGATATTTTCTTATGATGGTGGGAAAAGAGAAAAGACCCTTTTCTACTATTAACGGATTTTAGTTTTTTGTAAGAGGGTATGTCTAAAAGTATAACAACATTTAATTGATGGTTTCATGAGTCCTATATTGAAATTTTAGAGTATGTATGACCTTTTGAGGTTGCTACCATGTTATTTTATGTCGATACTCATGATTCTCACTTCTCATTATTTCTCAGAGTGAGTCATTCTCCAAATTTAGATGCTACATTTTATGTTGTCTTAGACCTGGAAAAAAATATGATTGTTTCTAACAATGCATTGATTGCTTCGCACTCCCAGTCTCTCAATAAGAGTCAAGGTGGGAAATGATCAAATGCTGCATTATATATTGCTAATCACGGGAGTTCTTGTTCATGATAAATATTTATAGTGTTGTCATAGTTTAATGAGGATGCCAAAAAAAGGATTGAGTTTTCCATTGAAAATACAAAACCAATTGATAAAAGAATAGGGTGCACCTATTAGACACATAGAGAAGAAATATCATTTTATTTGGCCATTAGCTCTTTCTGAAGTATGCACATTTATTAATTATGAGGATCACCTTCAATTTAATTTTTTTTTTGAGACAATGTGCCATGCAAACATTATTGAACAACCTTTTGTTAGAATGAATAGTCACATCATTCGGGTTTGATTGATTATCAATTAGAGATTACCGTGTGTATCGTAAAGAAGGTGACGGAGAATTATGACGAAGATTCTAAGTAGCACACCAAATCAGCCTTTGGGACCCGTATTAGAAGCAAGCATGGGTTAGCTCAATTTGAAAATAAGATGGTTTCTCGTGAATTTTAAGGATAACATGAGGGGGAAATGCCAAAACTATCAATAATGAACTGCTCTCCTTTACTTGTGCAAGTCATTGGCCATAAGATGATAAACGCAAAGAAAATGGTCATTTATGGCACACAGGTTTTGAAACTTACGAGTTGTTTGTTGGACCTTTTGCTCTTGAAAATGATAGTGTTATTAGTGAGTGTATTTTCCAAGCTTCAGTGGATGTTGGCTGGTTTTTATTTAAAGGATGAAATATAAGAGGGTAATGAATCCCAACAAAAGGAATTTGAGAATGAATGGTCACTTGGTGATATTATTCCTCATTTAATCAATGGTAATGTGATTCAAATAATTTTGAAACTCCATTTGCTCATGTTTTTGACAATGACAAGGAGTGTAATTAGCCATCCATTGAAAATGAGGAGCCATTGGTAGTTGTGATTCGGATTTATGTGGGAGCGGAATGAAAGAACATATATAAAACTATAAACACAGATATATTACAAGGACACAGTGATGTAGTAAACACATATTCTATTGAATAGTGAAAAATATAACAGACTGTAAAGTAAAACATCTAGAATGTTGGTTGCTATCTCTGAGAAGAAATGTGGTTGCTACACTCATTCGTTCCAAAAACCAAAAACATCCAAAACATAACCCTAGAAGATTAGCAGTCATAAAGTTTGTGGCCCCAAGGTGGTTAGTTGAATAATCAACTTCCTAGGTTCATAACGTTTACATACGATCTCCATTTGGGGTGCTTGATAGCCCATTGGAAAGGTCTACTTGAGAATTAAATTTTTTGACTAAGGGAAAATGACAACTATCTACCCCCCCCACCCCCTTCTTGAATCGCCAAAAAATGTCGTTTAGGGCCTCAAAATGACCCTATAAGTTTGGGACTTGAAAAACAGTAAAAAAATGACAGGGAAATTGCGAAAAAAGGACAATTATTTTGAGGCAATGGAGTAGGTGGGTGGCCACCGATATCCATCTGGACCAATCCTCCCCCCTTAGTAACCAATGGTCTCCATTGTGTCAAATCCCTTATCATATGTGGAATTGTGTGGTGATTTGAGCTCCCAGTGCGGTATTTGTTGAAGTGAAGAGGTTGTCTTCTTTGACATCTTCAAAGGGTTGTAATTGTTGTTGATGGATGCACTGGAGCTATTCAACAGTTTTAGTTGCCATGTTATCCTTGGTATGAACCGGTGTGGATGGTTTCTTCTGGATGAGCACCTTAAATACGTGGCCTTGCACTGTAGAGGTACTCGAGTACATGAGGCAACAATGGCTTCACGTTTTTCTTGATTTTGTCGAGTAAAGACACCTTGTGTAGAGGTTGTGGAGGTATATGGTATGATGTTTTCCATAAGAGGAAATTGTGAAGAGGGAAAAATTTCCAGTGTGGGATATTATCTTCCTGCCCTACGAGACTGTGGTAGGTGCAACTGTCCTTGGTATCCGATAGAGTTGTCCTCCCAAAGTGACAATGACACTCCGAGGTTGTGACTCATATACAACATGACACTTCCACATATATGGTTGTCCTAAAAGAAAATCATAGACTTCAAGTGGGGTACATCACACAATACCTCATGTTTGAAGGGCTTTATGTCGTATGGTAGGTGACATTGATGACTAACACGGATACCTCATCCTTGGCTTAGCCAACCGATGGTGTATGGATGCGGGTGTTGTGTTGTTGGTAGCTCCAATATATTGATGACTTTGGATGAGATCAAGTTCTTTTGGTTGTCGTTGTCCACAACAAATTGTAGTGGGGTTCCCTTCACCCACATCTACGAGTGGAAGAGACGCTCCTCTACCTCTGAATCTTCAGGTTCCTCTGGTTGGATCTGTGTGGTCAACAGTGACACTGGGTTCTGCATCAATGATCTGCTTGACTTGGTTTGTGGTTATGACATTGGGCTCTGAATCAGAATAAGAATTGAGATATGATTCTGAATCTTTGATCCTAACCACCAATGAATGCTTTGAGCGACATTCATTAGTGTTGTGTCAGGGTATTTTGTGGAACTCACACCAATTCCTGGTGTCCTTCTTTATCTTTCTGTTACCCTTCTTCACTTATGGTTGGGACTAGTTTTCCTTTCCCTCTCTTTTGTTCTGCAAGCCAGGGTTTCCCTTGCCTTACTTCTACGTAGGTCCAAATTCTTGTTTGATCTTCTGTTGGAATTTCTGCTCGATTTTAACAACATATCGATAGGAAGCTCCTAATGAAGGGATGTCCAAAAAGTCCAACTCTATTCAGATGTACCGATGTAGGCCACTACGATATTTCAGTACCAGGTGTCGCTCGAATTCCTTGATACCCAACTTTGTGCGGAAGGTATGAAATTTTTTGGTGTACTCCGACACCATTTGGTCGTTCTCTTGATGCAAAATTGTCCATTTTCTGTACTAGTCATCATAGTTTCCCACATGGTAATATTGTTCCTTAACGACATCTATAAAATAGGCCCAAGTTGGATTGGCCTCGAACATTCCAATCTACTTAGTCGTTTTTTTCTCCCAATAAGTTTCCCACCAATTTTTTACATGGGGGATAGCCTTGAGGAGCATAAAGGTGATATTTTCCTTGTCGAAAAAATTATGAACATAGAAGTACCCTTCTAGAAGATTGAACCATTTGTCTAAGGCATCAACATCGATATGGACTTCAAATAAAGAGATGTCAAAGTTAACTTGTACCTTGAAGGGAGTTTCATATCCGAAATGACTCTTGATTGAAGGTGCATCCGCTGCTGTCGTCATTCGTTGAAGGATCTGGGTGAAATTATCCATCATCTCGTTCCTCTGTAGTGCGAGGGCTTCTTCGAACAACAACTTAATAGGATAGCATGCTTCGTTGCCCCTCTTTTCTTCTTCTAAGGGAGGCCGCTCGGGGCAGCAAGAGTGTTATTCCCCAAGTGAAACTAGTTCTAAACCCAACTCTTTATACCTCGACCCCATCGCGGACATGCACCGAGAAGTAATCAAAGAACATATTGCTTAGATACTACTGATCTAGATTTATGTGGGAATGAAATGAAAGAATTTATATAAAACCATAAACACATATATATTGCAAGGAACATAGTGATAATGTAAACAAAGATATATTGCAAAGAACACAGTTAATGTAAACACATATTCTATTAAATAGTGGAAATAGAACAAACTGTAAAATAAAACATCTAGAATGGTGGTAGTTATATCTAAGAAGAGATGTCGTTGCTATGTTCATTCATGCCAAGCTGAATACAAAAGGAGGTCGAAATGCATAGTTATCATAAGCATGAGGCCAAGAACCCTAAACATCGAAAACATAGTCCTAGAAGATGAACCATCATAAAGTTTGTGGCCCTAAGGTGGTTAGTTGAACACTCAACTTCTTAGGGTCATGACTTTTGCATACGATTTGCTTTGGGGAGCTCGATATCCCATTGGAAATGTTTGTTCGAGCTTTACATATTTCGACAGGGTGAAAAGAGTGACAAAATTACAACCATTTTCCCCCTCAAATCGCCAAAAAGAATCGTTTAGGGAATCAAAATGGCCCCAAAAGTTTGGGACCTGAAAACTGTAAAAGATGACTAGGAAATTGCCAAAATATACAATTATTTTGAGCCAATGGAATAGGTGGGTGGCCACCTATATCCATCTAGATCAAGTTGCCCCTACACATGATCTTGAAATTTTGTTGTGCTTTTGGCTAACAATGATCAAGAAAAAGAAAAGGATATTCAACTTGAGCATGAAGATGTCCAAAGCATCAACAATGGCAAGGAAGAATAAGGAATCTATGATCTAGCAAACATGGATACTACCTTGGAATATGAAGTTGGTAATGCAACATAAACTCCATAGGCATTTGAATATCCAAGGATATAATTTGATGGAAACATTGATGATAGTGGTAGTGGTGAGATGAGTAGGGTTGACCTTACATATGAACTACCAAATAAAGTGTATATTTGACATTTAAAGACAAATCTAAAAACAATTGTACACTTACTTCTGAGCCCAAATGCATTGAAGAAGTGATTCTTCATGAAGTCCTTTTTGAAGCATGGATGGATAAGATTTTCCATAAAGCAAAGCAAATATTGGAGATGGTTAACTTATTTACTATTTTCCTATATTCTCGCTCATTTTCATTATGCTTTCAATGTTGACCAATCTTGCTCTAATCATGTTTGTGCCTAAAACAATGCTTTCCTCTCCTGGGCACATTTTATGATCATTATGGATGTTTTGCCTTGTCTTTTTACTTCCCAAACTACAATCACATCTACCATCCCATCATTTATATGCATGCACAAGTCCTATAGTCTTATTAAGCTGCATATGTGGTTCCAATAGCAGTGCCATGTTACCTATAAGGCCCACTTGCTAGTTAGGTCAGGTAGATAGGTTTTTTTAATGCCCTAATGGTAAGCCTCAAATACATGTGATATGGTTGTTTGTTATTATTGTGGCACTAGGTGGTGGACTATTGGATTATGGACATTATTATTATTTTATTATTATTTCTCTAATTAAATAATAGCTCAACATGGACAAATAATGTGGCTAGGGGGTCATGGATTCCACATGTGAGGGGGTTGGGGTTAGGAGTTGTCGCTCTCCCTAAAATTACTCTATGTTTCCTGTTATTTATTTTATTTTATTGGACTATGGAGATCCTATTACACCTATTTGATGCTTTACATGCACCCATGCACCCATGAACCCTCACTTGATGACAATATTCTTTATTTGATGTCAATGGGATCCACTCTCTAATCTCTCATGACTTATGTGTCCTATTTGACTATTTTTGTCCACCATGCACTTGATTTGAGTTGTGTTCAGTTAGTTAGAGTGGTTTTATGGAAATTTGAGTCCTTGGTGCATTTGAGTTGTCTTCAGTGAGTGATTTTAGGGGAATTTGAGTCAGTCTTGGTAAATTCGAGTTATCTTCAATCCATGGGAGTGATTTAGGGGAATTTGAGTAAGTTTGGGTGAATTCAAGTTGTCTCCATTGCATGGGGAGTGTTTTGCCATTGAATTCAAGACAGTCTAGGTGGATTTCAGTTTCTCTCTTGAGAATTTGAAAGGTCATGGAGTGAGTTGGGGGAAAGCCCTTAGTGAATTAGAGTTGCTTACTGGTGAACCTAAGTTAGCCTCTGCTAGTGAATTCAAATTGTTATGAAGGGATACGAATTGCCTTCCATTGATCATTCTTGCTCTCATGAATTGGAATTCCTGTGGATGGATTCAAATTGTCTCTTACACATATATGTCACACCCTTTTTGTTTTGCAGGGAAACTTGGATACCTGTGAGGATGATTAATCAATGTGTTGATTTTTTTAGAAATATGTTGAGCTTTTGATCTTTCATTATTTAAGTGCAGAAATACGAAATACTTGAAATCAATGAACCATTCACACACATAAATATTCAACTATAACACATGATGTACCCTGGGGAAAACCCTCAAAACAATGAGGATGAAAAATCCCAACAAATCTTCTTAGTGTAATAATGATAAATAGTAGAGAATGTATTTTAAAATAGCAAAATTCTTTTGACACCCCATGTGTAAGATAAGAGAGAATAAACACCCCAAGTGTAAATATTGAGTAATAGAAAGAGACATCACCTGGATGAACTTTGCAATGTGTCCAACACATTAATAACTTGCCAAAATCAATCTCATGCAAGAAGTAGCAAATCACTGCATGCGGAATTAGGCTCCCATGTAAATTATAATGAATGCTCTTCTTGGAGAATTGCTCTACTCCTCGATTTCTTCAATCCTGCATACACAATGCATAATGCCTTTCATCTTTGACATGAAATCATTCTCTATTGACTTCAGGATGAACTCGCCTTCTAACTGGATGTAAGATCACTTAGTTAAGGTGCTAACTCAAGTGTCATCATGCAGGTGTTGCAACTCAAGTGTCATACCTTAAGTATCATCTTTTAGTTTAACTAAAGCATCATCATGCAAAACACTTTAGTTAACTAGTTCTTCTTATTAACGCCTTAGTTAACTATTCTTAACTAAAATCATGTTGATTGATTTACTAAAGTGACCATTGTGAGTCCTCCTTTAATTAACTGAGGCATACAATGTGAATTGAACTTAAGCTTAACAAATTGAGTTCTCTTTAGTCAACTGAAGTCTTTTCATGAGCAATATGAATTCTATGTGTTCTCTCTGCATTTTACCTTTATCTCTTATCTTATCTACATGGTCAATATGTGCTAACTTTAATTTATCTATCATATCATATTATACTAAGAATATTTGTTAGATGTTGTGATCATATTATATTACTCTCAAACCAAGTGATCATATGCTAAAGTAATTCACTCTAGAGGTGGCCAGTCTCTATAGGATATGTGCTAACTTTAATTTATCTATCATATCATATTATACTAAGAATATTTGTTAGATGTTGTGATCATATTATATTACTCTCAAACCAAGTGATCATATGCTAAAGTAATTCACTCTAGAGGTGGCCAGTCTCTATAGGATACTTAATAGCCCAGTGACCATGGTCAGCAATACATCACACAACATTAATGCTTCGACATGCAAAGCATCACCTCTACATTGGAGGTCCACCTCAACACATGAGGATCCGACTTAACACACAAGTCCTTTCCCTTGTCCAACAAGACTATACAACATCATCACTTTGACATATCAAAGTATTCACCTCAACATATTGGAAATGAATAAATGACATCTGCATAAATTTCAAATTCAAAATTCAAATAAATTCAACTTATTTCAAATTCAAATTTCAAATTTAAACATGGCATGGCATCGATAGATGGTTGGTGTGTGTTGCAACTGCAACTGTTTTCCCAAATTTTCGAAATTTTGGACCCTCCTCTTAATTTTTATCTTATCGAAAATTGTTTGAATCCATGAACTCTGTTTTTGTATTCCTTCTACTACAAGTTTGGTTTGTTTTTTTGAGGTCAACTGTTTCATGCTTTTCGGAAAATTGCTAATGTCTGAAATTGCTTTGGGTTGTGGAATTTGAAGTTTGATTTGAAATATTGTCCTTTGATCTGTGATTTCTTTCTCTATTTTCGGAAGTCTATTTCTCTTTTTTGCCATTGTTTCGGGGTGAAACAAACTTTTCATCGCTACCCAGCCGAAATTAACATTTTTAGTTTGGTTGTTCGGAGGCCATTTAAACAACGCATCGGAGCCATATTTCCCTACAGAGCCTGCGTTGCAGAAGCTGAACGATGAGTGCTCTGACAGATAGCTTTGACTTTTCTGATGTCGTGTTGTTATTATTTTGACTCGCTTTGTGCTGTCGGAGGTTGGTTGAAGTTTGAGTTGGGGTTTTTTTATCTCTATGACGCTGCTGTTTTGGAGATGAGACCAACTTTTTAGACCGCTGCACGACCTTAAGATTTTCAGAACAGTTAACGTTTTCACGATGTTTCTGCGCCATATTGGAAAGTTTTATGACTTTGATCGAAGGTGGTAGTCTGATTGCTTTCCGCCATTGCGGCTTCCGAGCAAACTAAGTATCCGCCATTTAACTGCTCCGCTCCCCGATGCTTTGTTTGAGTTTCATCGATATGTTTTATTTGTTGCGGAGCCTATAGTCTTTCTGTCTTCCACCATTGCGGCTGCGTAATGCATAAACTGCCCGACGTTTATGTCATTCCTTTCGCCGACAAGGAGTTTTTTTGCCCGATGCTTTGGAATTTAGAATTTTCGACGCCGATAGACCTAATGGTCTCGCGGAACTTGTTGCCCGTCTGAAGCCCGTCGTTGTGGCTGTGAGTAAAACTATCCTACCGATACTTTAATGGTTCAAGCCGTCGATTAGGTTTTTTCCCGCAGTTTTGTGAGTTTTTAACCCCTCTTGTGGGCGGAGGTGTTTTCTGATTCTTTTTAAGGTTTTTGCGACGAGAGTGAAGTACAAGGCCTCATTTTGATGATCAATTTTATTGTTATTATGGTTTACATTTGTTGAAAAGATGCAGTCCGAATTAATGATTAATTTTTTGTTTTGATTATAGATGAACTTAGAAGATTCTTCAGATTACTGCTGCAAAGAAGACATAGCTGAAGGACAAAGCAGAAGGAAGTTGGCTGAAAAGTAATAGGCAGAGATGTTCTGAGATCAACGGGATCTTAAAAAGGACAAATAAAAGACAAAGTGGAATCGGTAGCAACAGAGGCCCCGACTTGGAAAAGGCTCATCAGTTACCGAGCTGGTCCCGTTTTATGAAGTACTCATAAGACTAAATCCGAAATGTAACATATTTCCTAAATCATGAGCACTCACAAACTGACAAAATTGTGAGATTAAAATGGTTGGGGGAGCCAGAAGGTTAGGGGGCAGGGCAACCCAAAGGTTTTGTTGTTTTTGTATAAAGATAGGAAAGTTAGAGGGAATGGGGGATTTTTTCCTTGGAGAAACTTGTGAGCCTTTTGTTGTAAGAGGAACTACTTCGTTTTACAATAATAAATTACAAATTTTGCCTGTTGGAGAAGGTGTTGTGTGGAATGTTCGAATGTGTTTAAATGAACAATGTTGAAGGGGAACTATTTCATTTTCAACTGTGTTTCATTAACTGTGAGAGCGTTCTAACTTTCTGAACCTATGTTCTCATTTGAATGTTCTCTGGTTTATTCTATGATAATTTCCACTATGAGTAATGGAGGTTTTAACGATTGATGAGCTATCTTGTCGTGTATATTTTTATTCATGTTTATGTGTTTTCATTCTAAGAACAGCTATCTGTGATTTATCTTAACATGTGAACAATATTACATTACTCATGAATTAATATCTTGCTCCCTAGGGACAGCTTAGTTAGTGTTGTTTTTTTCTAGTTGTGTGTGATTTAGATGTGAGAGAGTCTAAGACGAGAGGTAAGAACCTGTGCATCACATTGTGACTACTCCTTGCATTCTTTATCAATCTGCATCTTAGATAGGCACTTGCATATCATACTTAAAGTAAAAAAATACAAAAATATATACGGTGGGCCAGGCCGCAACCAGTAAAACACTTTGTTTTTTGTTACTTGACCTACGGTAGCTAGACCGCAAACCGGACGGATTCCCTACACCAAAAAGTCACAGGCTAGTTGGGAACGTCGACTGGGGAGAATCCCTTGCTGTTGTTGCCTGCGAATTTCCAGGCCTCAATAGTTTCTGGCACTGGAAGGAGGGCCTCCAGTGCATGGATGGCCGAGGAAACCCGTTTTCTCGAGATTATTCCACCTGTGACAGTTCAGAAAGTAGTTTGTTTCCCAATCCTTTCCTGAAGAGAAGGGTAAAGAGCACTTGTATTCTGTCGATAACGAAGTAGTTAATGATATGAGAAGACACACTAGGGCATATGTGAAGAAGATTGGAGGATTACTGATTATCCTTGACTTGCCCAGAAGAGAATATAGAAAGAAAGACTGTCCTATATTGGAAGACTCAGTGTTGGTTGGAGATTTGGAAGAACTGGTAGAAACAACCTTACAGGAGGTGGTTCAGCCTTTAATTCAAGTGGGCCCAAATATGCCTCACTGTTCACCTGTTCATACTCCTATCCATTCACCACCTCACTCTCCACCCAGACTCATGGCAGGCGTAAACGCAAATCAGCCACCCAACCCACCAAATCCACCACCTGCTTGGAAAGCTAGATCACCTTTAAACCTAACACTTCCTTTGCATGATTTACCTCAAGCTTTTGAAAAGATGCTTCCTAAGTTTGATCCAAATGAGAAGATGTTAGTAGATGACCATTTGCAAAGTTTCTATTTGGCAATGGAGGGATTAAGGGCTGGGGAATATGAGGATGTAGTTTGTAGACTTTTCCCACACACCCTTAAAGGAGCAGCAACATCATGGTATTTCGGTTTGCCTGCAAACTCTATCCTAGACTGGGATACCTTTGAAAGGATTTTTAGAAGTAAGTATGCAACCCAAAAAACTCATGCAGCTCTCATGAAAGGACTGTGCGCCATAAAGAAAGAAAGAAAAGAGAAGGTGCATAGTTTTACCCAAAGATTCGCAGCCTATCTTAAGAATTTTTCTAAAGCTGACAAACCCTCGGATAAAGTCTTGATTGAATATTATACCTCAGCTCTAGGACCCGAGTTGGCCATGTTTTCCAAAATGAAGTCCAAACCTATGCTAGCAGAGACTTATGAAGAAGCGGAGAGAGTAGAGACCGAAAAAGAAAGCATCGAGATTATCCTGAACGGTCAGGAGAAAAAAATGTTGGGAGGAAAGATTTGTTATTTACTAAGCCTAAAGAGGAGCAATCACCAGATTTCGAAGGAATGACAAAGATGATGCAGAAGCTCTCTAACAGAATCATAGACTTGGAAAAGGAAAAGGAAGCCCAAAATTTCTATAAACCTTATTACAAGAAAAAGGAAGATAATAATCAATCCCAACCTCCTTTGCACAACCCTGCATCTATGAACTTAACGGAGGTAGGAATGGATAACTTTTGCACTTTCCACCAACAACCCCATTCTGAAAAGAATTGTCTTCAATGGATAAATTCAATGACGTTGGTTATGAATCAGCTGTTGGATTCCAAATTAACTGAAGATAACAATGAAGAAGGGAAAGACAACAATAAATCAACAGAAAAACAAGAGGATGAAGCCATGGTTTTATGGGACTGTGTATCGTTGTTTGATGCCGAGGAAGAAAAGGATCTGAGACACGAGGGAATCCTGGAAACAAACATAACGACAAGAAGCCATGGGTTGATTAAGGAAAACAGTCTTATGCTCCCGAAGATCAAAAGACTTCAAAAGAATGTTAAGAAATTTCAAAACAACTCCTCATCTAATAAAATTCTGGAATTTACCATCGCTAGTCAAAATCCTAGACAGATCAACATGCCTACTAAGCCCAATGAAGAAAAAAAATAATGTTAAATCGAATCTCACAAAAAATAAGATGGATTATAACATTGTGGAGGATATCAAAAAGGTAAGGGCAAACATCTCATTATTTGAAATGTGCAATGTGCCACAGCAGAAAGAAAAGCTATTGAAAGCACTTGAAGTATCAGAGGAGAGGCTGCCCACTGACAAACAACCCCAAGAAGAAGAAATTGGTGAAGCAAGTATGGGAGGTAAGCCTAAAAGCAAGAATCCACCTTTTCTCCTTACTTTTGAAATTTTCAACCACAACATGCATAACTGCCTAGTAGACTCGGGGGCATCATTCAACGTCATGCTGTTGTCGGTCTGCAAAAAGATAAATGGACAACCTAAACCATCTACCTGGAGGGTCGTTCAATTGGATAGAACGAATGTGAAGGTAATTGGGGAAATGGAGGATGTTCTCGTTCGCTTATCTTCAAATGATAAGGTGTGTCAATTCATCGATATTGTGGTGGCTAACATACCAGAAGCTTATGGACTTGTTTTGAGCAGAGATTGGTCGGCAAAGCTGAATGGATATTTTGCCTCGGACTGGTCACATATATGGCTACCATATAAAGGAAGCTCAAATCAAATTAAAGTTTTGAGGGAGCCCCACATGAAACACAATGTTACTTAGTTCGAAGGAAAAAATGAACCAGTAGATTCTGTTTTGGGAAATTACTTTATTGAGCTAGAACCAGGAAACTATCAAGCAGAAGAAGCCAGCAATACATCAGATGCTCAGCCTGATCTCCTTCGGTTTTCATAGGCTGATGAAATCGATTGTAAAATAGCAGACTTAGTTGTAGATGTAGGTGTTAATTCTCGCACAGTAGTGGTTAGCGATTTTTGGACGCTTTTCTTTGATGGTTCTAAAACTTTAGAGGGATCAGGAGCCGACTGTGTCCTAATTGACCCTAAAAAAACAAACATTTTCTTTCATGTAGGTTAGAGTTTGAATGTACCAATAACACAGCTGAATATGAAGCATTAGTTCAGGGATTAAGGAAAGCAATTGAATTAAAGTCAAAAAATCTGAAAGTGTTTGGAGATTCTGAAATAATTGTAAAACAAATTTGAAATCAAATACATTGCATTTCTCCTCATTTAAAGGCTTATCAAAATGAAGTATGGGATTTACTTAAATGTTTTAATGCATTTAACATTGTATCGATTCCAAGACTTAAGAATGTAGTAGCTGACTTGTTAGCCACCTCAGCTGTGAGGCTTGTGCCCTCTAATAATCGGTGCTCTGTTGAATTGCTTTTCAGGCCTTTAGTTCCAGATATGATTACCAATCTACGAGTGTTTGATGATGATCAGCAGATTATAGAATGCTTGACAAATGACGAGACCTTCAAATGGGCGATTACTAATGATGAAGAACATGAAGCCGAGCTAAAATTCGATAATTTTATTCCTAAAGGAGTCAGGACTTTAGAACGGATGTTTGATTTAAACGAGAAATTTAGAAGACCAGCGAATGTGAAGACTCATAACTCGTCTCTACAGTTCGAGTTGATTAATTTGGGGACTGAAATTGAGCCTAAATATGTGAATTTGGGAAAGTGTTGCTCCCCAGGTGAAAGGAATAAGTTTATCAATCTTTTCAAACAATACAAAGATGTTTTTGCCTGGACGTATGAAGATTTGAAGACATATGACACCAATATTATCCAGCATGTTATCCCCATCAGATCTGGAATCAAACCTTATCAGGAGCCTTTAAGGAAAATGCAACCAAAATTAGAACCTTTAATCCAGAGTGAAGTTAAGAAACTATTGGATGCTAGAATTATCTTCAAGGTTAGACACTCAGAATGGGTTTCAAATCTGGTACCGGTAAGGAAGAAATCCGGAGAAATCAGGCTATGTGTGGATTTTAGAAACTTAAATCGCGCTTCAGATAAAGACAATTATCCTGTTCCACCCATGGATCAGATATTGCAAATGGTTTCAGGTTCTGAACTATTCTCTTTATTAGATGGATTCTCAGGCTACAATCAAGTATTAGTAGTTGAAGAAGACAGACTTAAAATGACATTCATAACCAGGTGGGGGACTTTTGCTTATAGAAGGATGCCCTTTGGACTCATAAACGCTCGAGCTACTTTCCAGAGGGCTATGGATATAGCTTTCTGCAGTCTGATTGGTCGCAGTGCTGTAGTATACCTCGATGACATCACGATATTCTCAAAGAAAAGAGAGGAACACGCATTTCATCTAAAGCAGATTTTTGGACGCTGCCGAAAATATGGTATCTCACTAAACCCCAAGAAGTGTGTGTTTACCATTATAGAAGGTAAGTTGTTGGGTCATGTGGTTTCTAAGAAGGGGATCTCCATAGACCCAGAAAGGATCAAATCCATCGAACAGATTCCCTTACCCCAGAATAAAAAGGGCATGCAATCATTTATGGGGACAATAAATTTCGTGCGAAGGTTTGTGCCAGATTTCGCTCAAATTGTTAAACCTTTGCAGCAAATGGTAAAGCAAAGTGTACAATTCAAATGGACTGATGTAGAGAAGAACACATTTAGTAAAATAAAGATAGCTGTCGCGCACACACCTTCCCTCAAAAGTCCATATTTTGAGAAAGATTTTATTTTGTACACTTTCGCATCTGATGATTCATTAGCAGTTGTGCTTACCCAAAAGGAAGGTGGGGGAGATGAGTTCCCCGTATCATTTATGAGCACTAGTTTGTAAGGGGCTGAATTGAATTACCCAGCTGTGGATAAACAAGCTTACGCAGTGTAAAGTACGACATTTGTCAAAGGTGTGGTGGAAGACAAGTTAAAGCAGTAGGACCATTAAAGCTTGTGATGATAACAGAACCTTTTGAGTAGTGGGGGATGCATATCATTGGGGAGATAAAGCTGAATTATTCCCTGAAACACAAGTATATTCTGACAGCAACCGATTACTTCACTCATTGGGTCGAAGCCATTCCGTTGCGTAAAGTAAATGAAGATGCGGTCATGGACTTCTTGCAAGATCATATTATGACTAGGTTTGGAGTTCCAATTTCTTTAGTTTTCGATAATGCTACTTACTTTTCCTTGATTAGATTAACTGCATTTGCTCATGAGAGAGGAATTAAGTTGCATTACTCTGCTAATTACTATCCACAGGGAAATGGTTTGGCTGAATCTAGGAACAAGAACCTGATTAGGATTTTAAAAAAGACGGTGATAAAAAATCAGAGGAGTTGGCACGCAGCATTACCAAATGCTCTTTGGGTCGATAGGGTCACCCCCAAGACTTCGTTAGGTGTGTCCTCGTATACCCTTGTTAATGGAAAAGAGGCCATTCTACCCCCTAATATCATGCTACCCTCTTCCATAATAGCTCAGGAATCCAGAGGATCAGATAATGAAGTCTTGCAGATAAGGATACATAATCTTTTAAAAGCAGAAGAGTCTAGATCCAAGGCCAAAGAACATTTTAAACAACAACAAGAGATAGTAAAGAGATGGTTTGATAAACACAAAGCCGGAACTAAAGAATTCGAGGTGGGAGATTTGGTTCTCAAATGGGACCACCCCCATGATGAGAAAGGAAAACACACGAAATTTCAACAGTTGTGGGTAGGCCCTTTCCAGATTGCGGCAAAACTTGGCCCCTCAACCTATAAATTGCAAGATTTACAGGGATGGGAAGAGAACTTACCAGTAAATGGTTTAGTTCTCAAACCTTATTTTTCCTGAGTTTTGTTTTTGTTCTTTTATCTTGTACATAAATAAATTGATTTGGCTGTTTATTTTGATTTATTTTATTTTTGTTTTGTTTTAGTTTAGGTTTTGATTGATTTCAATAAAAAGAGGCAAACTTTTGGTTGCATGGAGAGCATCAGAATTCTGGATTAACTAAAATCCTTGATTATAAGACTGTGTACTATTGTTTTATCTGAAAGAATTTCTTCTACTTTAGTAGTTTTCCTGAATGGCTATGAACACAATGAAAACCTATTTAATCCTTGTAAAATAACTCAGGATCAAAAGGTATGGAATACTATTTTGAGGCTCCATCCATCTCACATTTAAAAATGTCCTAAGGAGTGACAGCAAAACGCCCATGGAAAGGAAGCAGGGTAAACAATATATTATATATAAATGATCCAATGCCAAGAATTGAATGCCAAAAGGCAGATAAGAGTCAAAAGCTCCTATGAAAGCAATATGTATCGAAACAAAGTACTGAACCATATAAGTACTAAATTGCCAAAAGTTCTTCTCCGTCTGTAAGCTGAAAGTTAAATACATCTCTCACACAAAAGGACACTATGGATAGAGAAGCCTGAATAAAAATTCAGAAAGAAAGGCATGCAGGAGGACTCATATGCAAAGGACAAAAGTCCAAAAGCACAAAAAGTGCAAAATGGCATGGGAATGAGGAACAAACGAATATTTATGTTTACCATATGTTACTATCATGTGGTGTCCAAGCTAGAAGCTACCCGAAGACAGAGGTAATAAATGAAACTCATCTTCCTGGCCTCAAAAGAGTTATCTTGACTTGGAAATCTTGGTTTCCTTTCTCCTGAATTGGACTATCATCAATGACTAAAAGTACATATATTTTCCATTTGGGAAATCCATACATCTAGAAGAATTCAACATGTTCGTTTTATTGTTAAACAGTCTGTTACTTAAGGAATAAATTGTCCAGAGATCTAGGTTCACTAGGTAGTCGCCAATTGTTGCAGCTGCAACTGTTTTCCCAAATTTTCGAAATTTTGGACCCTCCTCTTAATTTTTATCTTGCCTAAAATTGTTTGAATCCATGAACTCTGTTTTTGAATTCCATCTGCTACAAGTTTGGTTTGTTTTTTTGAGGTCAACTGTTTCATGCTTTTCAGAAAATTACTAATGTCTGAAACTGCTTTGGGTTGTGGAATTTGAAGTTTGATTTGAAATATTGTCCGTTGATTTGTGATTTCTTTCTCTATTTTCAGAAGTCTATTTCTCTTTTTTGCCATTGTTTCGGAGGTGAAACAAACTTTTTATCGTTGCCCAGCCGAAATTAACATTTTTAGTTTGGTTGTTCAGAGGCCATTTAAACAACGCATCGGAGCCATATTTCCCTACGGAGCCTCTGTTGCAGAAGTTGAATGATGAGTGCTCTGACGGATAGCTTTGACTTTTTCAATGTCGTGTTGTTATTATTTTGACTTACTTTGTGCTGTCGAAGGTTAGTTGGAGTTTGAGTCGGGGTTTTTTGATCTCTATGACGCCGTTGTTTTGGAGATGAGACCAACTTTTTAGACCGCTGCACGACCTTAATATTTTCCAAACACTTAACGTTTTCACGATGTTTCTGCGCCATATTGGAAAGTTTTATGACTTTGATCAAAGGTGGTAGTCTTATTGCTTTTCGCCATTGCGGCTCCCAAGCAAACTAAGTATCTGCCATTTAACTGCTCTGCTCGCCGATGTTTCGTTTGAGTTTCGCCGATATGTTTTATTTGCCGTGGAGCTCGTAGTCTTTCCGTCTTCCGCCATTGTGGCTGCGTAATGCACAAACCGCTCGACGTTTATATCATTCCTTTCATTGACAAGGAGTTTTTTCACCCATTGCTTTGGCATTTAGTCTTTTCGACGTCGATAGACCTAATGGTCTTGCGAAACTCGTTGCTCGTCTAAATCCCGCCGTTGTGGTTGTGAGTAAAACTGTCCTGCCGATACTTTAATGGTTCAAGCTGCCAATTAGGTTTTTTCCCACCGTTTTGTGAGTTTTTAACTCCTCTTGTGGGTGGAGGTGTTTTCTGATTCTTTTTAAGGTTTTTGCGACGAGAGCGCAGTACAAGGCCTCATTTTGATGATCAGTTTTATTGTTATTATGGTTTACATTTGTTGAAAATATGTAGTCTGAATTAATGATTAATTTTTTGTTTTGACTGCAAATAGACTTAGAAGATTCTTCAGATTACTGCTGCAAAGAAGACATAGCTGAAGGACAAAGCAGAAGGAAGTTGGCTGAAAAGTAATAGGTAGAGATGTTCTGAGATCAACGGGATCTTAAAAAGGACAAATAAAAGACAAAGTAGAATCGGTAGCAACAGAGGCCTTGGCTTGGAAAAGGTTCATCAGTTACCGAGCTGGTCCCGTTTTATGAAGTACTCATAAGACTAAATCCGAAATGTAACGTATTTCCCAAATCATGAGCACTCACAAACTGACAAAACTGTGAGATTAAAATGGTTGGGGGAGCCGGAAGGTCAGGGGGCAGGGCAACCCAAAGGTTTTGTTGTTTTTGTATAAAGATAGGAAAGTTAGAGGGAATGGGTGCTTTTTTCCCTGGAGAAACTTGTGAGCCATTTGTTGTAAGAGGAACTACTTTGTTTTACAATAATAAGTTACAAATTTTGCCTGTTGGAGAAGGTGCTGTGTGGAATGTTCGAATGTGATTAAATGAACAATGTTGAAGGGGAACTATTTCATTTTCAACTGTGTTTCATTAACTGTGAGAGCGTTCTAACTTTCTGAACCTATGTTCTCATTTGAATGTTCTTTGGTTTATTCTGTGATAATTTCCACTATGAGTAATGGAGGTTTTAATGATTGATGAGCTATCTTGTCGTGTATATTTTTATTCATGTTTATGTGTTTTGATTCTAGGAACAACTATCTGTGATTTATCTTAACATGTGAACAATATTACATTACTCATGAATTAATATCTTGCTCCCTAGGGACAGCTTAGTTAGTGTTGTTTTTTTCTAGTTGTGTATGATTTAGATGTGAGAGAGTCTAAGACGAGAGGTAAGAACCTGCACATCATATTGTGACTACTCCTTCCATTCTTTATCAATCTGCATCTTAGATAGGCACTTGCATATCATACTTAAAGTCAAAAAATACAAAAATATATACGGTGGGCCGGGCCGCAACCAGTAAAACCCTTTGTTTTTTGTTACTTGACCTATGGTAATTGGACCGCAAACCGGATGGATTCCCTACACCAAACAGTCACGGGCTAGTTGGGAACGTCGACTAGGGAGAATCCCTTGCTTTTGTTGCCTGCAAATTTCTAGGCCTCAACCAGTGCTAGTGCCTTTGTGTTTTTTTGGGAAACAAGAGAAAACATCAATAATATCCATGTCTTCCTATAAAAATCATCAATAAAAGAAACCTAATATACATACCCGCTTAGAGAGTTGGATGACATTGGACCGCATACATTGGAGTGGAGGATCTCCAAGATTCCTTTTGCCTTGCTCTCACTACTTGGAAATGTCTTCTTCGTATTCTTTCCTTTCGCAATGTACATGTGCAAGCCTTCTATGCCAAAGTTCATTTGGTTCTACCAAGTCATGAACCAAAGCTTGTTCCGGTTGGCCCTTTAATTTGTATAGACCTCCTTCTTGTTCCCCAATCACTACTACATCATCAATAGTCTTTCCCTTTGGCCACGTAAGAACTTGGCCATCTACAAAAGAAACCCTCATGCCTTTTGCATCCAATGCAGATATGGAGAGGAGGTTCTTCTTTAGTCCTGGTACAAACAATACATCTTTCATATTCATAGACTTTCCAGAGTCTAGCTTATAGGAGGATTCACCACTACTTTTTATTGGATACTGGTAGTCATCCCCAAGTTTCACCTTGTGAGGTGACTCATGTTCAGATAGTTTCACAAAGGATTCCTTGAATCCCATCATGTGTTTGGAAGCACCACTGTCTATAAAGCCAATCATTACTTCCATGTGAGATAGTTCCCGTGAGAGCAAAAATCAACACATATTCTTCATCACTTTCTTGTCAGATTCTCTTTGTGGAAGGTTCATCATCCTCTGCAGCATGAGCATGATGTTTTCTCTTGTTTCCCTTTTTCTTGTGAGAGCTCTCTTTGTTTTCTGGACAGTATCTAGATATGTGTCCTTTCTCATCACATGTATAGCAAATGAACTTATACAAATCTTTAGACTTTCTAAAGTTACTCCTCTGGTGAGAATGCTTACCTCTGTGATGGCTTGTTTTGTTTTTCTTGGATTGTACTGTGAGAGCTTGATCTTCACCTCCCATATTTTCTTCTCGTGCTAATATTCGAGCTTCTTCTTGTGAGCATTCCTCCAATAGTCTGCTAAACTTGACTTGCTTCTTTCTGGCATAGATCCCTTGAATGAAAAGTCCCAAGCCCTAGGGAGACCATTCAAGGTGGTCATCACAATTTCTGCATTCTATACTTCTTCATCTACTGCTTCCAGTTGTTCCTTGATTTGAGAGAACCTTGTAAAGTAAGACTCAATGGTCTTCGCATTCTGGATCTTTACATTCTTCAGTTGGTTTCTCAGAGTCATCTTCCAGTTTATGTTCTTTCCTTCAAACAGTTTGGTCAGGGCATCAAACATAGCATTAGGTGTCTTTAGGGAGGACACCTATGGTATGAGGTGATCCTTGATTGAATCAGCAATAATCCTCTTAGCCATGACCAATTTCTTCTTGTGTAATGCCTTAGCCTCATCTCCCTCTGGAACTAGAACCTCCTCATTGATGTAGGAGTCCAACTCATTTTCTTCCAGGACCAGGGATATCCTATACTTTCAGGCTCAAAAGTTATCAGCTCCCTCAAGCTTCTCATCAAGCTTGGTATGATGAGACATCTTAACTGAGAAACTCAAATGGAAATACACAAGATTTAGATCTTACCAGGTTAAGATGTATGATCTGGATCTGGAGCTCAATTTCTGCAAAGCTAGTTCAGGAGCAGATTAGGGTTTGACTTTCTCAGAGTTCTATCCAACCAAAAGCTTTAATCTTGATCTCTAAACTTTGATTTTGAGGAGGAGATCAATCCAGGCCCGAGATCACTCAAAAATTCCACTTCTGTGGAAAGCCCACATGGATACACTTGACAGAAACAAGAGAAAACATAATGCTCATGCTGCAGAGGATGATGAACCTTCCACAAAGAGAATCTGACAAGAAAGTGATGAAGAATATGTTTTGATTTCTGCTCTCACAGGAACTATCACACATGGAAGTAATGAGTGCGACCAGTGCTAGTTCTTTTGTGCTTTTTTGGGAAACGAATTCTAAGTCAAATTCTTGGAGGACGACTACCCACTTAGCCGTGCGGTCTTGTAGAAGGCGACAGTTTAAGAGGTACACATTGGGTTTGAATCAGCCACTACACGTGTATGGTTTGCAATGATGTAGTGGCATAACTTCTGAGCTGAGAAGACGACGACAAGGGCCAATTTTTCCTCGGGTGAATATCGTAGTGGGGGGCCTGTCAACTTCTGACTGATGTAATAAATCACATGCTCATGGCGAGCATTGTCTTCTTGGACCAAGACTCTAGCAATGGTGTTGTCCGAGGTTGACACATAGAGAATGAAGTCTTGGGTAAAGTTTGGTGTTGAGAGTAATGGTACAGAAGTCGGGGATTGCTTGAGTGCATCGAACAATTCTTGTGTTTGCTGATCCCAAACAAAGGGGATTTTCGTGCGAAGCAGGCAGATGAATCCATAGGATTTTGTTGCATACTCTGGTACAAAGCGGTGAAGGAAGTTGGCCTTGCCTTGGAGGCTTTGTATTTGGTGCCGAGTTTTTGGTGAAGGAAGATCAAGGACAGCCTTAACTTTGAGGGGTTATAGCATTATCCCTTTGTGGGATATGATGAACCCGAGTAGACGGCCTGCTAGGACACAAAAAATGCACTTTAGGGGATTCAGGCGAATTTTGTACTTGTGGCAACGTAAAAAGACTTGCCGTAAGTCGTCCGTATGTTGTGGTCATTTTGGTGATCGAGCGGTAAGATCGTCCAGGTAGACCAATATGATATGGATTAGATCATGGAAACAATATGTCATGGTGTACTGGAAGGTGGCTCCATCATTTTTCAGGCCAAAGGGCATGGCTCGATATGCGAATGTGCCCCATAGGGTTGTGAATGCAGTATTATAACGGTCTTTTTTTCGGATCTGTATTTGGTTATATCCGGAAAAGCCATCTATGAAGGAAAATACCTCATGTCCGACGCATGCATCGATAATCTGATCGATGAAGGGTGTTGGGAAGTTGTCTTTGGGACACGCCCCATTTAGATCGCGCAAGTCTATGCAAACGCGGATGGTACCCTACTTTTTATTCACGAGAAGAGGATTAGTAACCCAAGTGGTGTACGCAATGGGGTAAATGAAGACAACTATGCGTAGCTTCTCTATGTCGGCTTTGACCACGGCCACTTTGGAAGGATGGATGGGCCGTTGCTTTTGGCGTACGAGGGCCACATCGGGCCATGTGTCGATGTGGTGTTCCACGATGGATGGATCCAACCTGGGAATTTTAGTGTAAGACCAAGCAAAGATGTCGCGGAATTCTTAGAAGAGAGCTTTGTAGGCAGCGACTTCTTCCAGGGAGCAGGATGCTCCCAGCATGATTTATTCAACAACCTTGGGGTTGGTTGAGATGTTGATTTTGATGGTTGGCGAGATGTTGGCCATGTTCCCTTCTTCGAAGGTGTCTGGTGCCAGAATGGGGTTTCTAAACCAGTCAACTTTCCCATGAATGAAATCTTTGGTCTCCACAGAAAATTGGTCAGACTGCGATACAAGTTCTTCGGGGAGGAAGAACGAAGGATGGTGCATGTCATCCGATGGGTATTCCAGGGTGGTTAAGGCTTCAAGTATCTCCTCATCATTACGGAAGCAACGAAGAGACAGGTCTGATGGGCCGTCATTGGTGGTGGAGACATGAGGGTCGATAGAACTGGACATCATATAAATGGACATGGTGTTCGAAGAAGGAGGTAGGGGGTGAACTTCTTCGATTAGGGTGATCTCAGATTCAAGGGAATGTTGTCAAAGGTTGGCTAAATCCATTTGGAACTCAGACAAGTCTTGGTAGTGGTGAGAATAGTGTCCATACAAACCATATAGGGCACAAGCATGATTTATTCTCAATGACTTGTTTCTCACTATTGGCCTGCTTGGAAGTTCAACCATAGGGAGGTTTTTCGTTGTATCCATGACATCCAAATGCGCGTGGATTATGGGAATCTTAGGGCAGTTCTGAGTTGGATGGCCCTGTTCTTCGTAGATAGTGCAAGGCGGGATCGATCGAGGTTCATCGATAGCTTTCGCATTTTTTCCCTTGGCCCTTTTTGGGTGGGGTGGTGCGGGTGCGGTGGTTGGTTTTTGCGAGCCGGGTGGAGGATGAGATTCGACCGCAATGGCTTGCATGGGGGTTAAGACTACTTGGGGCATTGGTGGTTGAGTCAGTGGATCAAGATACCACATGAGAATTCCCAATGTAAAGTTGGGTAGGTTTAAGGTGGCAATTACTAGCTTGATCATGACACCAGGCAGGGGAAAGAGGAAGGGAATTGTATGGACTGGAGAGGATCCCAGATAACTCCATAATGGTTGTATGTGGGGATGAGGTTATGGTTGCGGCTGTGCATAATGCTGCTACTGCAGATGATGTTGCAGCTGCTGTTGATGTTGCGGATGCGGATGGTGTTGCAGTTGCAGTTGCGGTTGTTGTTTGGGTGCAACAGTGCTGGATGAGAGCATGCACAAATCTGTAGTCTCATTTGGTGTCGGAAGTGGTGACACTAAGGGAAAAGAAGCCGTCATGGTGGTATCGACAAACAACCCAGGGCTCACATTCAACAACGGGGAGGTTGATATGTTGTCAACCATGGTGTTGACCGCAGGGATAACATTGGCGGGTGTGGTCAGCCCTTGTGGATCAATGGTGTTGGGATAATGTTGGTAGGTGTGGTCATCCCTTGTGGATGAATCGTGAAGGGATAACGTTAGCGGGTACCGTTAGCCCTTGCGGATCGTGATAAGTCAGTTGGTCAACCATCATGATTTTCCCTTCATGGGGGAACATCATGGGGGAACCAATCCTCTCACCATGTCATGCCCCGATGTTCCTATCGAGAGATTCAATAATGTAAACAAGTCATGTCAAGTCATTGTGGGTAACCCTCCTATTGATTAAGGTTTAAAGTCCCCGTAGTTGTGGGGCCCTAGGGTTATTAGACTCTCCTAGAGAAGTCATCCCTAATGAGTTATTGTTAAGTCGAGAATTAGTATAAATAGAGAGTGAGCCTCTCTATTTATCACACATTCACTCACACTCAGTTGTAGTGCATAACTGAGAGAGAAGAATTGTTGGGACAAGAGAGAGAGAGACTACTGCTGTCGGGAGATCATCTTACTATTTTTGGGGTTTTGCTTTTGGTGTTGATTCTATCTCTGAGAAAGTTGTGGTGTTTTCTCCTTTATGGTTTCCCCAAGGAATTTTTTTTTGTTCATTGTCACTTATGTTTGATTGTTGTGCTTGTTATTCTCTCAGTTAAAGTTCCTACGATAATGCTAGCTTAAATGATAAAAATATAACGTGGTATTAGAGCTAACCTGAGAAGAAGACATTATGGAGTTGCGGAAACTAGGGATTCCTATTTTTTGGATATCTCTCCATAGATTTTCAGCAAAACAAAGTTGGGCTGACTCTCCTCTCTAGGGTGCATCTTTCTATCGAATCAGAATCTGATTATGAGCATTTTCAGTTTTTAACCTGACACTACTGCTGGAAATTAGGGATTTCCACAGAAGTGGAATTTTTGAGTGAGCCCGGGCCTGGATTGATCTCCTCCTCAAAATCGAAGTTTAGAGATCAAGATCAAAGATTTTGGTTGGATAGAACTCCGAGAAAGTCAAACCCTAATCTGCTCCTGAACTAGCTCTGCAGAAATTCAGCTCCAGATCCAGATCCGACATCTTAACCTAGCAAGATCTAAATCTTTTGTATTTCCATTTGAGGTTCTCAGTTAAGATCTCTCATCATACCAAGCTTGATGAGAAGCTTGAGGGAGCTGATAACTTCTGAGCCTGGAAGTATAGGATCTCCCTGGTCCTGGAAGAAAATGAGTTGGACTCCTACATCAATGAGGAGGTTCAAGTTCCAGAGGGAGATGAGGCTAAGGCCTTACACAAGAAGAAATTGGTCATGGCTAAGAGGATTATTGCTGATTCAATCAAGGATCGCCTCATACCACAGGTGTCCTCTCTAAAGACACCTAAAGCTATGTTTGATGCCCTGACCAAAATGTTTGAAGGAAATGCGGATACCATCGAGTCTTACTTTACAAGGGTCTCTCAGATCAAGGAACAACTAGAAGCGGTAGATGAAGAAGTATAGAATGCAGAAATTGTGATGACCACCTTGAATGGTCTCCCTAGGGCTTGGGACTCTTTCATTCAAGGGATCTATGCCAGAAAGAAGCTAGTCAAGTTTAGCAGACTATTGGAGGAATACTCACAAGAAGAAGCTCGAATATTAGCGCGAGAAGAAAATATGGGAAGTGAAGATCAAGCTCTCACAGTACAATCCAAGAAAAATAGAACAAGCCATCATAGAGGTAAGCACACTCACCAGAGGAGTAACTTTAGAAAGTCTAAAGATTTGTCTAAGTTCATTTTCTATACATGTGATGAGAAAGGACACATATCCAGATACTGTCCAGAAAACAAAGAGAGCTCTCACAAGAAAAAGGAAAACAAGAGAAAACATCATGCTCATGCCGTAGAGGATGATGAACCTTCCACAAAGAGAATCTGACAAGAAAGTGATGATTCTTCAAGTGATGAAGAATATGTGTTGATTTCTGCTCTCATAGGAACTATCTCACATGGAAGTAATGATTGGCTTATAAACAGTGGTGCTTCCAAACACATGACAGGATTCAAGGAATCCTTTGTGAAACTATCTGAACATGAGTCACCTCACAAGGTGAAACTTGGGGATGACTACCAGTATCCAATAAAAAGTAGTGGTGAATCCTCCTATAAGCTAGACTCTGGAAAGTCTATGAATATGAAAGATGTATTGTTTGTACCAAGACTAAAGAAGAACCTCCTCTCCATATCTGCATTGGATGCAAAAGGCATGAGGGTTTCTTTTGTAGATGGCCAAGTTCTTATGTGGCCAAAGGGAAAGACCATTGATTATGCAGAAGTGGTTGGGGAACAAGAAGGAGGTCTATACAAATTGAAGGGCCAACCAGAACAAGCTTTGGTTCATGACTCGATAGAACCAAATGAACTTTGGCATAGAAGGCTTGCACATGTACATTGCGAAAGGAAAGAATACGAAGAAGACATTTCCAAGTAGTGAGAGCAAGGCAAAAGGAAACTTGGAGATCCTCCACTCCGATGTATGCGGTCCAATGTCATCCAACTCTCTAAGCGGGTATGTATATTATGTTTCTTTTATTGATGATTTTTATAGGAAGACATGGATATACTTTATGAATAACAAAGATGAAGTATTCAACAAGTTCAAGGAATTCAAAGCCTTGATCGAGAACCACACAGAAAAGAAGATCAAGATTTTTTGATCAGATAATGGCGGAGAATTCACATCAAATGAATTCAAAGAGCTATGCAAAGATTCAGGGATTAAGAGGGATTTAACCACTCCATATAATCCACAACAACACGAGGTTGTAGAAAGGAGGAATAGAATGATCATGGAAGCTGCAAGGGCCATGCTTCATGATCAAGGTCTTCCCATGCATCTATGGGAAGAAATTGCCAGAACAACGGTGTATGTATAGAACCGTACTCCACACAGAGTACTCAAGAACAAGACACCTGAAGAAGTCTTTTCCAGCAAGAAACCAAAATTCAGCCATCTCATAATATTTGGTTGTCCAGTATAATTACACATTTCGAAAGAAAAGAGGACAAAGTTAGATCCTTTAGGAAGGAAGGGTATATTTGTGGGATACTTTGAAAGCTCGAAGGCTTACATAATATACTTCCCAAGATTTAAGAAGATCGACATCAACAGGGATGTAACATTTGACAAAGACTCAGCTTACAACAAATCCAAAAAAAGACCTACTGAAGAACCTGAAGAAAGAAACAAAAGTACCCAGAATTCATGACACAACCATGAACGAAGAAATTCAAGAAGAAGATCGAGAATTAGAAGAACCTCAAGAACCTGTAGATCCACCTCAGGAAAAGAATCCTCACAAGAGGAAACTTGCTTGGGTATGAGAATCTATCCAAGGTGTAGAAAGATATGGGGCTCCAGAAGAAACCCACAGAGAAAGGAAAAGAACTAGCTCATGTTCTAGTTATGTAGCCTTATTATGTGATTTCATTGATAAAGAACCTTCCAATTATGAAGAAGAGACATAAAAGAAAGAGTGGAAGGATGCTATGATCGAAGAGTGCCAATCGATCATGAAGAATGATGTTTGGGATGTTGTCCCAAAACCTGAGGGGAAGTCTGTGGTGACTTCCAAATGGATCTATAAGATCAAGCATGCTGCAGATGGTAGCATAGATAAATATAAAACAAGATTTGTGGCTCATGGTTTCTCCCAAAAAGAAGGAATAGATTATGAAGAAACCTTTGCTTCTGTAGCCAGATATACTTCCATCAGATTAGTACTTTCTTTAGCTGTAGTAATGAAGTGGAAAGTAGATCAGATGGATGTCAAGACAACTTTCTTGAATGTGTAGTTGAAGAGGAAGTATATGTGGAACAACCACTCGGTTTTGAGACACATGACAAAGAGACTCATGTGTGTAAACTAAAGAAAGCCTTGTATGGTTTGAAACAGGCACCCAGGACATGGTATGGTAGAATTGACAGCTTCCTATCTAGTTTGGGCTTTACCAAGAGTAAAGCAAATTCCAACATATACTACAAGGTTGAAGAAGGGAACTCAGTGATACTCCTATTGCATGTAGATGATTTGTTTGTAATAGGTGTGGATGGGTTGATTGTTGATACAAAGAGGAAGCTTGTTGTCAAGTTTGAAATGAAAGACTTGGGTATGATGCACTATTTTCTAGGCATGGAGGTGTGGAAGAATGTGGATGGAATCTCCCTCGGATAAGGGAAGTATGCAGTAGAGATCCTGAAGAGATTCAGGATGATGGACTGCAAGGCCATGACCATACCTATGGAATCAAACCTAAAGCTATTGAGTGATGCTTCATCCGAGTCGGTTGATGCCACAATGTATTGTCAGATGATAGGATCCTTTATGTACCTGAGAAATAAGAGACCAGATATTTGCTTTGCTATGAACACATTGAGCCAGTTCCTGACAGATTTGAGACATGTTCACTTGATTGCTGCAAAGCATATTCTGAGGTACCTATAGGGTACAGTTGATTATGGGCTCAAGTATAAGGCTGATCAGAAGATTAACCTGGAAGGTTATGTTGATTTAGATTGGGCATACAGTGCCATCGATGGGAAGAGCACTTCAGGGTGTTGCTTCAGTATGGGATCAGGTGTGATCTTTTGGTTTAGTAGGAAACAGTCTTGCGTGGCACTGAGTACAGCTGAATCAGAGTATGTCGCAGCTTATTCAGCTAGTTGTGAGGTAGTATGGTTGAGGAGGCTACTGTCTGCTTTATTTGATCTCCAGTTGGATGCTACTTGTATATATTGTGACAACCAGAGTTGTGTGAAGTTGTCTGAGAACCCGGTGTTCCATGGCAAGTCGAAGCATATCGAGATCAAATATCACTATATCAGGGATATGGTGCATAGGGGAGCAGTGAAGCTCCAGTATGTTGCCACAGACAAACAGATAGCTGATGTACTGACCAAAGCATTAGCCATAGTGAAGTTTGAATACTTCAGGGAGAAGCCTGGTGTTCTCCAGATTGAGGTTCCTTCCAAGAGGAAGTGATGAGTCCATGAGCCCTTCTGACATGGTGAGAGGATTGGTTCCTTCCATGGTCAGACATAAGTGTTGTTCCTTTCTGACATGGTGAGAGGATTGGTTCCTTCCATGGTTAGATGTAAGACCTGTGACACGATGACAGGATTGGTTCCTTCCATTGTCAGATGTATGTGATGATGCCACATCCAGCATGAAAAAGGGTTGGCTCTGTGAAGACACATCCAGTATGAAAAAGGACTGGCTCTGTGTAGATGCCACATATAGTATGAAAAAGGACTAGCTCTGTGATGCCACATCTAGTATGAAAAAGGACTAGCTCTGTGATGACACATCCAATATGAAAAAGGACTGGATCTGTGTAGATGCCACATATAGCATGAAAAAGGACTAGCTCTGTGATACCACATCTAGTATGAAAAAGCACTAGCTTTGTGATGACACATCCATTATGAAAAAGGATTGGCTCTGTGTAGATGCCACATCTAGTATGAAAAAGGACTAGCTCTGTGATACCACATCTAGTATGAAAAAGGACTAGCTCTGTGATGACACATCAGTATGAAAAAGGACCGACTCTGTGTAGATGCCACATCTAGTATGAAAAAGGACTAGCTCTGTGATGCCCCATCTAGTATGAAAAAGGACTAGCAATGTAATGATACATCCAGTATGAAAACATACTGGCTCTGTAGATGTGCATCTAGAATGAAAAAGGGCTCGCTCTGTAGAACTTCCTGTGACGAGAAGAATCAAGAGATAACACCCGTGATGATGACCCAGTGATGATCCATATCCAGTAATGATTTTCTAGCAGTGATGATCCAACAGTGATGATCCAAATCGAGTGATGATCCAGATCAAGATGAAGATGTCTTGAAGATGAATATGACTTGAAGATGAAGATGACAAGAACTCATTGATGATCCAGATGATACAGAGAAGAAGACCCGTGCTGATAAATTGTGTCGAGAGAATACCTTCCTAGTTAAGAGGGAGTGTTGATGTATTTGTAGCTTCGGAATGTAATCACCTGTATATCTTATGTATTGTACCCCGATGTTTATTCCGAGAAGTGTCTGTAATGTATTTGAGTCATGTCATGCCTCAATGTTCCTATCGGGAGATTCAATAATGTAAACAAGTCATGTCAAATCATTATGGGTAACCCTCCTATTGATCAAGGGTTAAAGTCCCCGTAGTTGTGGGGCCCTAGGGTTATTAGACTCTCCTAGATAAGTCAGCCCTAGTGAGTTATTGTCAAGTCGGGAATTAGTATAAATAGAGAGTGAGCCTCTTTATTTATCACACATTCACTCACACTCAGTTGTAGCACATAACTGAGAGAGAAGAAGTTGTTGGGACAAGAGAGAGAGAGACTACCGTTGTCGGGAGATGATCTTACTGTTTTTGGGGTTTTTCTTTTGGTGCTGATTCTATCTCTAAGGAAGTTGCGGGGTTTTCTCCTTTATGGTTTCCCCGAGGAAAAAATTTGTGTTCATTGTCTCTTATGTTTGATTGTTGTGCTTGTTATTCTACCAATTAAAGATCCTAAGAAAATGCTAGCTTAAATGATAAAAATCTAACACTTGCAGGATGGAACCATCTCATAGAGGGACATGGATGTTGTTGTATGGAAAGACTCATTAATAAAAAATGGTTGTTTTCCCCATGGGGCCCACCTTGGGACAAATTTAGTAAATCAACCAAATGACATGCTTGAGTACAAAAATGGTTCAAGCATGTTTATGGAGCTCATTGATCAACAAGGAGATGAAAAAATCTTTTGACCTCCAAACACATGAAAATTAGTTATTGGCTATGGGCCCCACCTTGGTTGAAAATTTGTTTTTAGGTTAAATGGGGAATTAATGCGCCGAGAGTGGCTTAGACAAGGTTTTTGAGGCCATTGATCATGTTAGAGTTAACATAATCAAATTTTGAGTTGCAGAAGCATGAAAATATGGTGGGATGCGCTTTAGGCCCAACTGAGTATACAAACATAATGACCCATATGATTGTGGATATTAGCTCATATATGATCATTAAGGTCATTGAGCATTATGAAGCTAACATAATTCAATTTCAACCTCTAGAAATATAAAAATGCAGTGTTATAGAATTATTGATAGAATACCAAGTTTCCAATTTTGCTTTATGGAATATATCATAAAGACATAAGAAACTATTATGTAGCCAATTATTGTAAATACCTCAATATCTGCTACACATTGCTTTTGACTATATTCCATTTAAATTTTGTATGTTAGAGATAAAGCAATCAAAATTACATAAACTAAGGAGTCACACATAGGGTTGGAATTTAAAATCCAACTACCCCATCAATTTTAACAGTTGCATACCATTTATCTAGCGTTCAGACATTTTAATGAATATTTTTGACAACCATTGGAAATTTTTTTACCGTATTTGATGAACAAATTTCCTCATGACGAGCAATTTTCCCGTCAAATTCCATCCCTGACTCACACATATTTAGTGTTTTTTATTCTATTTTCTAAGCTATTTTCAAGTGAACATTACTCTCTCTCATATACCAATTAAAAAATTGTATCGAAAGATTATTTAACAAGGGGGGCTGCAAGGCAACAAGTCCCTACCTGTTGCCTTTCTTCTTTCCTTGAGAATGTAGATGGTGCATGTGATCCTAGAACATATTGATGCATGGAAAGTATTGAGAATGTAGTATTGATGCATTGCAAGTCTTGATAATGTAGATGATGCATGGATAGGCTTGATCGTAGAACGTGATGATGCATGGTAAGTGGCTCAAAATGGAAGTCTTGATCCATGTCAACATTAGTAATCTTAGAATATGTTTTCCCACCTATGCAATGGTTGGAAAGCTTGTCAATTAACAACAAATTTCATAGCAAACCCGAGAAACTTTTGTTGCAGACTTGCTTGCATGGACTTCGTTATACTTATAAATGGTTCTCAAATAGTTGTAGATAGGATTCCTTTCCACCGCTTAATTTCTTCGAGATAGTTCCACAAGTATTTGCTCAATTCGTAATGAAGTATTTCCATTTGATCAGCTTACCCCCTGGAATCATTGAACAAATCTTCTTGAGGTTAGTATCAATTCCATTTTTTCCAGTAACGAATTGGCTATTGAATATGGTACCAAATATTTTTTCTTTCATAAGCTATGAGATTCAAACAGGTGCCCTCTACCATGCATATGTCTAGTGTTGTTGAGAGGAATTCAGGAGAGATAACTACAAGAGAAATTGGTGGTGTCGCTGCTATTGAAGTTGTGCAACAAACATTGTTATTCTTTTGACTCGTTAAGAAGGAAGATGTAGTAGACACCTGCCACAAGCAAAATTGGTGGTGTTGCTGTTATCGAAGGTGTGCAACAAACGTCGTTATTCTTTTGACTCATTAATAAGGAAGATGTAGTAGACACAGGCCACAAGTAATCAAATGATCAAATTATTGAGATGCTTTGTAATAATAATTCATATGAATAAAGTTAGACACACTGTGGTGCTTTCGATTTTAGCAAAACAAAGAATGTCGAATTCATCTCATACGAAAAAAAGTTAGACACATAGTGTTGCTTTCTTTTGTTGAGAATTTGAAGCATGTTGGACTCATCTCCAGAGAAATAGTTGTGTAATGAAAATTCTCTCGAAAAAATCAAATTTCATCTCGTGGAGTTTTGATAAAATAGAATCAATAGGTGTCTCAGGTAACTTCTTCTTGACTGCAAACTTATTAAACCTAGGTAGCATATCCCCTGTCAAGGACAATCGTTGTCTTTGTAATGTTTTTTTATTCAAGTCACGTGTCCTTATCAAGCATGCGCAAGTATTACTTCCAACCGGGCTTTACGATAATAACTGCATGTTCACACTGGGCTTTGTGCTATTGGGAAATATCCTCACAGAGACTTACTCACCTCATTCAAATACAATTCAAATTTAAAATAATGAATAGGAATGGAGATATGCCTTCGTAAGCTAATTAGAAATAGTAGGACTAAAGTTGAATGGGGACATAAAGTTGTGTTAACTACTAGTTGGATTAAAGAATGGGATTTTAGAAGTTTATGGAATTTAGTGCTGGATTATTCCCAATTAGTGGAGTATGCTCTCTGGGTCGACCAAAGACTCCAACTCATAGGAAACCATTCTGAAAGGGTATATTTGAGTAAGAAGAAAATCCAGTTATGAGCCCTAATGATGGGGCTTAAAAAAATGAGGTGTTAGAAGAGCCACGAACACAACATGTTAAACAATCTGGTAGATCATTACTCATGGATTAATTTGGAACAGATTTTGGTAGGTTATTTATTTAGCTTGGTTGACTTTAAACATCTGTCGTGGAGGCACCATATCTTTTTGTACAATTGAGGATACAATAGTGAATGATTCATAACATCTACAAGCACCAATTATGACTGCAAGCACCAATTCGATTTAGATCTGACTTTAAAATTGACGAGCTCGTGTATCATAGACGATTCAATGCCAACACTCACATTTTTCAATAGCATCGATCCTATACATGTAGAATTGATTATATAACAAGAAGAACAATCTTGATCAGTCAACAAAGGCACATATGCTAATAATTATACGATACAAATGTAGATAAAAACAAAATTCACAATTTGATAAAAATTTAAGGCACTTGTTAACTTTAACGAAATATGGACAACCACTTTTTGTTTGATGTAATGCATGTTCTATACACAAATGCATGGTTATACGTAGAAAGATATTAGTACAACCAAGTGTCTCTTTGCATGACATCCTCTTCCTCATGCTTTGACCTTGAGCTAGTAATGTTATGGAGAGAAACTTCCTATGGATTGGGGTGTACTACAATAGGATGAATGACACCAGAAACCAATCATTTCCCATATGAAAGAGAAATAAAGAAATCTAACACTAAAGGACATGAATCATACCTTATTCTGAATAGTTGACGTAGATCCCCGTTGAGCTTTTCCAATCACGCTTGTATTCCAAATTTGCTCTCAACAACAACAAACAAGACAAGCATGCTATATATTCAGGTGTTAGGCCTACTCTAGCATATATAATCAATCATGTATAAGCAAATAAATACATCCATCGATACAATATTCATATTTATGCACATGTATTGGACAGGAAATGGATATTTCTATTAATAAAAATAGAGATACAATAGTGACAACCTCTGTCGACACTTCTTCGAACATGGGAAACCGAGTCCTCCACCTGGGCCTCCACCACTTCAATCCTCCATCTCTCAATGGCAAGCTCACAAATCAAAGACAAGCTTGGGAAGAGCAGCACTATGTGCTCCAAAGGGACAAAGGGATGCAGACTCAAGCATAATAAGTGAGGCAACAATGGACTATAGTTTCCTTGCTCTCAATTTTCTCCTCTTTCAATGTATCCAAGAGGCTCAATATATAGCACTCCAAAGAGGTAATGGAGGGTCAAGTCCGAGCGTTCTCAAGGCATATGGAAGGCCAAGAGTTAAGCTATTCAGACCCTTATGAGGAAAAATCCAAAAATATTTGTCTTCATGCGCATTTCCCGATGTACGCGGCGTTTGGATCAAAAGCTACGTATGCACGTGAGTATATCTTTAAAAGTCGTGTATAGGCATAAACAAGTGTTTTTGGGGATAATCTTGGAACATCAAAGTATAATATGGGCAAAGGGGATCCAAGGATTCTGCAGAGGGACATGGAAGGCCATAAATATGTGATCAACCAAGTGTGGTAAAATCAACTATAACAAGTAACATAGTCTAACAATGATAGTCAACTTATCTCACTATGAACTTAGTCTGCATCTGTTTGGTCTACAAGAGAGAATTCTCTTATGCATCTAATTGGTCCTAGTCTACATCTGTTTGCTCTATCTACTTTGCTGTCAAATAAGACTCAGACCCAGCAGTGACCTCTAAGCCGATTGCAAAATCGGGCATTAGTAAAGTGCAGTTGAAATTTGCTACTTGTAAACTTCCAGTCTTGCCTTGTAGAATGTCATATGCCTCTTGTAGGCTCCTCCACTTGCATCTTGCAGATTTTGGTTCTGATTTGTAGTCTATTGGTTACTTCCTACGGATGTTTCTGGTTACACCATTCATGTTTAAGCCAAAATTTGCAGATTGAATTAGAAATTATTAATTAATTGACCCATGATGAATAAAGATCTCAAACAACTCAAGCTCACAATACCTCCATAGGAGGCACCCATTTGCAATTTCTTGACTGCAAGTGGTACATTTTAGGATGGTGGTCTTTTGCTAAATGGTCAAGGATTACATTTCATTTATCGATACAAAGAAACAACCCATCTATGCCCATGGAGAGGATAACTAGATTAGCTCAACAAAGCTCGAAATTGTTAGAGTAATTGGGAAAGGACACTAAATTTATTGAAAGATCAATTAGTTACAAGTTAAGGTGTTAGGCCTTGACATTCAACACATAAATTATTTAGAAATCCATCAGTTACTGGTTCAATGTCTAGAAAGGAACAATAAGGCCATATTGTTTTGGAACTTTTGTTGGAGGTCTTTTTTTTGCCATCTTAGGACCAATGGTCTCCAAAGTTGGATATTTCCTTGTCACCTTAGGCCTCGTCCAAGTAGCAGCTCCAACATCACAATCTTAAGTTGGCTATCAAAATGAAATTGCCTTGACAAGGCAAAACTACAGGTAATGGTGTTAATTGCTCAGGTGCTTCTCGTGCTTTTGCATATCAAAATGACATTTTAACTCACACCCGGTGTAACAATCTTATAATTTGTACTAGAAATAATGGGAATACATGCGAACTTGTGAAACAATCATAGCATTCAATAAAATTTGTACATGATATCAATTTTGAATGCTCACCAATTTCAGCAGCAACATAGCATGTTGGAACATATAGCATAAGCTTTTCATTCCAGACCAAGTTTAAGTTGCTCTTTATGAATGTGTCTTCACTATCTCTAGATAACAGGAGGTGACTGTCCAACCTTTGTTGCATGCCTTCTATACGCCTAGACGACACTGGCAACACCAAGGAGAGCACCGACGAGAGCTTAGAGGGAGCAATATTCTCGTTGTCTTCATTGATGTTGGGCAATGAAGAAAAGGGTGAAGAAGCCATGAGAGGAGGGAGGAAGTAGTGTGTATTCCTCTGATATCACTCCAACTTGTCAAGCCCAAAGGTAAAGTTCAAGATTTACATTGAATTTTGAAAAGATTTTCATGGATTATGCAATTAGCGTGTAGAAATAGACACTCTATAATTTAATCTGTAATTCTGCAATTCCTCAGGTCTGCCTCGCTAAATAATGGCGTGATATCTGTCTAACTTGCCTACAATTGCTTCTACTAGTTTGGCTCCAATTTCCGCTATAAATGGTCGTTGGAAGCTTGGATGCAGCCCTAATTCTAGTCACATGTTGTAGTCAAACGTAAAAATGATTGTTCTTCGTCATTGGCATAAAAGTGGTCTTGTTGTAAGAGCAGGAACCAACCCGAAAAAAATGGCCAAAGTTCAGGAAAATACCACAAGCATTTTGTCGTTTGGTAAGGTCATGTTACTTCTTGCTTATAACTCTTCAGTTTTAAGTCTTTGTTGTGCCGTGATTGATGTGGAACATTTCTTTACTAATAATAATTCCAGGTCACGCAGACCTAGTTTTGCCGATGAAAACGACGCATCAAATGCTTGATACAATGAAGCGTGACGTGTTGTTGGTTCGAACCCCATGGTGCATATTTGAAAAATAGAGTGGAAGCTTTGTGCACCAGTAAAGAGCCCCGTGGGCTTGCAAGGACGTTATACCAAGGAAGTCTATCTTGGCAAGTCTTGTTGAAAAGATTCATGCAGAGGAGATGTTACTATGGTGCCAGTTGTAGCAGGAAGATATGTGTCTATTAATATAGTGACAACTAGAGTCAAATGTGTCAGCAAGTTACCCAGGGAAATTGACATAGAATTATGTGGTTCACAAACATTACATGTTTGTGCATTAATGTTAGTTCGAGCTTAACATTAGTTTCAGTTTAGTATTGCCTTAATCTATCGTTTCCTTCGACCTTAGATACGAAAGGAATTCTTCACAAATAAAGTAAAGTTGCCTCAGGTTGAGGCCAAATAAGTGGTCGATACTTTTTATTAGTAAAAATAAACATCAATGCGCATCCACATGATTGAGTAAGAATAAACTTAGATTAAAACTTAAGATAATTGATAAAAAAATTGTCTTGATTTTCGTGTAGACTAATCAAAACAACGACAAGTCGATTCATAAAGTCCTTGCCAACCCAAGGATAGGGACTAATAACAATTGTCATGCCAGTTAGAATTCTCCTTCGTCGAGTTTGCTAGATATGCTTTTGCAACTCACAATAGATCATCCAACTTGATGGAATCTATTAATGGGTCAATAATGGATGACGGGATTTCTCCAGGGTATGAAGTATGGTGGGCTCTCAATGTATTACATTAGACATGTGGGTTAAATATGCATATTATCATTTAAACATAAAGTGGGTTTGATTGGGTTTATAAGTTTGGTAGGTGGGCATTACAAAGCCATGCAAAGTGTGTGTTTTAACTTATAATTGAGCCCTCCAACTAATGCAAGCCTTATTGTTATGGTGAGCCCCTCCTTGTTGCTTTGAATATTATTTTTTCTTTATTTATCTAATAATCAAAATGTATTTTCCAAATATGACTTTGCATGTAAATCAAAATGTATTTTCCAAATATGACTTTGCATTTAAAAAATTACATAGGGTTATAAAGTTAAGTGGGTTTCTTCATGTTGGGTTATCTAGTAATAAAAACGTATTCTCCGATTATAACTTTTCTTTTAAAAAATAAACATAGTTATAGAATGAAGTGGGTTTCTCAATGCCAACGTGTGCTTAACTATATATTATAAGAGCTAAAAGAGGTTATGGGTTTTAATCCAACTCATTCCAAGAATGGTTACAATCATACTATGATTATTCCAAGAATGAGAATCATATTATGATTATTCCAAGAATGAGAATGTTTACAATCATATTATTTTAATGGTTACAATTATATTATGATTATTCCAAGAATGAGAATGGTTACAATCATATTATGAAATTAAATGAGTATTACTTTATTTTTATTTTTTGTTATTTTGTTTTGTTTGTACTTTGTCATGTCACATTTAGCATATAAAGTAATGAATTTAAAACTAATTTTAATAAATAGTGTTTCAAAGTTTGTAATATTTTGTAAAAAAAATATTACAATTAAAAAGGAGAAAATCCTAGATTTACTAAATGAGCTTTAAATTTGGTCATGATTTTAATAGTAGGTTAAAAGCCTCTATTTTAATAAAATGCGACAGAAGTACAAAGAGGGCATTCTCATTAGTGGATGAATAATAAATTATGACCTAATATTTGGGGCTTAAGTTTCTCTATGGACGTTCTACAACATAGATAATTTTATTATTTCAAAGGATCAAAGGTTCAGGTCAACAACAAAAGAGGGTAGTGTAGAGGCAAACAAGCATAAAAACTTGAAGATTTGTTTCGTGCATCATTATCGTTTATAACAACAAGTAACATTTTTCATCTTCTGCTTCTCTTTTCTCATTCTCTTTCTCACTGTAAGCACTATTTGAGTAATATACATTGTAAAGGGATGTAAGGAGGCCTATGACAGTGATTTTATAATCCTCGACCTTTGATTCACTTGTTCCATAAATGGATGGTTGTTTCAAGATAATGATTTTATAGTCCCAGTCCTTGAGGTTGCTATTTTAGAAAATGAATTAATGGGTTTCCTTATGTGATCACAGTTTAGGTGTTTGTCATTGATTAACTGAATAGAGCTCATGTAAGTTATGTTGGTTTCCTTTTCATCTTATATCTCACATGATGTTGAATAAACCAATGGATTTATGCTTGCCTTGCCCATTTGGTTTATTGTATAATGAATATGTGTTAGAAGGGTAATTAAACCTCCTCATATACTCATATTTGTTCATTTTCTCAAAGTTTTTCAAACATAACTAGATTACAATGCACATGGTTTAGAAGATCAATCGTATGGTTGAAAGCCATTGAAACCCTTTGTTGTTTCGCTTCTTGGTAAACCCCAAATTACAACTCAAGATCATTTATTTTGTTTTAAATAAATTGCAAAGGTAACACCATGCACCATCTCGCCTATGCAATAAATTCAATTGAGCTTCATGGAAAAGTAGTTTTAGCATGACAAGTTAGGATGATAACCTTAAGACAACCAAGAGCACTCCCCTCTGGCTTGAGGATTGGCTTGAAGGATTAGAGTGGCTTAGGAATGTGCTCTTGCACATTTTTCATGTAGTGTCCCTTTTTGAAATTTTATTAAATGACCATTTTTTCACTTTTTCCCCAATTTTGACCTTAACTAGTTTTGATGTATAGACCTCCAAATTGACCCAAATGCTCCCAAATTTTCTCAAAAGGTACATGGATGATATTATAACTTAAATACAATGTTCAGAGATGTTTTATGACCCCCCAATTACTTCTGCAAACTTGTTTAATGTTCTGTTCAAAGTATGAGTCTTTACTAGCAAATTGGGGTTCCAATTCCCCCTAGGTAATTGCCAAAAATGGCTTCTCAAATGATCCCAAAGTCACTTGAATTTATGAACGGAGGCAGGGGACGTGTAAGGGAAATTTTTAAATTCTCATAAGCATCATGGTTCAGTTTATACAAGCTATTATGACTCTTTCCAAAACAGCTCCCAAATCACAATTTCGACCCTTGGGGAAAATGCACCAAATCTTCTCCCAATGCAATAAAAATGAGTAAAATGGCTTCCAATGCTTAAGTACTGAACATGAGACTTTCAATACACATTAATGACATTCCATTAATCATACATTTATCAGAGAGACATTCCTCCATTCGAAATAATAAGCATTACCATGGCATATATCAAAATAGAGTGGAAATGGTCATTGTTTTCTCATTAAAAGTCGTTTTGACATACAAATCTTGGGTATTTCGACTTGAAACTTTCTGAGAATGAAGAAAAAAACATATTGAACTGATTACAATCATTAATAGATCAGGAAGAGCTCCCCCAAAGAGTACAATAGCTCACCCAAGGTGCAATCCCTCCATGAGCATGAATATGCAAAGAAAACTGGAAATGGTGGAGAGAAAGTGCTGCAATAGAAGAATCCACATGCTGACCTGTAGCTTACACCTGCAAATAAGACTCCATTAAAGCTCCATGAAAGACCTGATTAGCCTTTCCGAACACCAACTTGAATGGGAATCTTTCACCCTCGAAATTGGCTAAGGAAAGAAAACTAGTCATCCACTAGCTCTCACAATTCACAAATGACAATTTCTCAAATGATCAAAATCCCTTATCTTGGTTTCTTCCTGTATTTTATAAACATCCTTAGCCTTTTAAGGTTCCCAATCCATCCACAATATCAAGCCAATTTGAATTAGGGTGTGTGCTCATGATTTGCCATGTGTTCTCCCTTTCCTAGCCTTCCACCTTCCCCAAATTCGAGTTGGAGCCCATTGAGCTTCCCCAACTCACATGAGAGCGCTCTTGGATGCTCTATTTTGACCTGACATGTCAGATATGTTAGATGTCAGCCTTTTGATCTGATTTGTGTCATAGGTGTCATAACATCTTCATCATTGTTATCATAGAGCTAGGGAATTTAGTCCAAGTGTCTCACTAGCTCCAAAATGACTCTTCCTCTCCGATGGAAAGTTACATTTCCTTCCCAATTCAACCTGTGAGGTATATGGCCAGGTATATTAGCCTTCTAACTCATCCAATAACATTAGTCTTCCCATGGATTCGAAATCGCAAGAGGAGGATGCCATGTGACACATAATTTCTAGCTCGTGTGGGTCCCATAATCTCCATGCTCCATTGCCACTTCAATTTTCTCTTGTATTTATTTAATTAGCTCTATTATTAAATATTTATTCCATTCTAATGTCTGAACATTATTTATTAGCTCCCTTATTAAAATTCCAAATGTATCCATCCAACCTAGGGAACTAGTAGAATTGATGGAATTATTCTGCTATGCAATTATTAAAATGGGGACATTACATTGCCCCAACGTTGAGACCCTCAGTTAGAGTAAAGGGGAACAATTTGGGGGACAACACTTCCCAACCCAAGTCAAAGGGAAACTATTATATGTATTATTTTTTTGGTTGATATCCACCGTCCCCATCTCTTCATTTATCTTTTCAACTTCTAATCAATCATTTAGCTTCCTTTGAAGCGCTTCGAATTCATTCACTTCAATTCAACGTCTATGGTGACCTTACATCTTCCCTGAGTAAATTTCATTTGTCATGCACACTCATCACACTCATTAATGCTATGTATTTACCATTTACTTTTATCTCCAATCTTTGAACCATAACCATGTATGAGTTGTCTAATCATGTAGGAAACAACACTCTTTGTCTATCAATTTGACCAAATCCATTAGAAAAAAAAATAATAATAATAATAATTAAAATTTAAAAACACATAATTTTCACAATTAAAATCTACAATTTCACAAATTATAACATTATATACTCTTATTTTCATAAAACAACTTCATATTATGATCTTAACAGTCTAAATTATAATTTTAAAATTCCATAAAAAAATCATATTAAATTTGCACCAGTACACTATTAACTTATCGTTATTCACACTTATCTAACTTTTTCTCATATAAAATAAGTTGATGCCCATGAAAACACCAAATAATGTCGTAAAAATCAAACACAAGTGAGAAAGGCCACAACCCATCCCTACCACCCAACCCACAATCCACCAATAAGTTAAGTTGTAACCCCCAATCCACAATTCACACGTACCTGACTTCTATTATTCGCACTTCTCTGATGATACCTATTCCTTTCGTATTTATTCAATACATATTAAAACACTAACATCTTCCCGATTCCTTCTTACTTTATTTCATACTATTTTTTTTAAATGATTATATTTCATGCACTTTGTTCCGTATTTTTTAAAATATTTAATGTTTTTTAAGAAATCGGTTTAAAAGAATATTTATGGCTTTAAAATGGTTTCCCCCTTTAAATAATTTAAATAAATAACAAGGAGGGAAGGTTTTGTGTGAAGCCAGCTGGAAATTAAATAATTTAAGTTGCCGAGGAGAGAAGGAAAGATTTGTGTTTAGGGGTTACGGGGAAATGAAATGATGCCGTGAAATGAAGATTTGAATCAACCCGGTGTCATTTGGGGGTAGGTTTAATAATATTTTTTTTTATCTTGTTTCTTTATTTATTCGTTGGATTTCATTTTTGTTCGCCAGGATAACACTGGTGGTTTGATGGTCAAAGGGCAAACATGCTTCGGTGATTGAAGTACAATTTTCCATGTGTGACTGAATTGCTATTTTATCTTCCTTCTTTCTTTATTCGTTGGATTTCACGTTTGTTCGCGACGATAAGACTTGTTAGCAAACATGCTTCGGTGATCTTCGTTACAGATTTCCATGTGGCTCGTGCCTCGAGAACGTGCTTCTAGCTTAACGTTTTTATATTTTGAAAACCTGCAGGCATATCTTTTTATATCTAACCTAGGACCTAGGTATGTATATATTTTTGAAAATTTCGGAGTTCCTAAGATAATTTGAAAAAATATTAAATGATACACTCTAATGATTCAGCCATAAAGATGCTTCCAGTTCCATTGTAGCCATTCGTGTGTTGTGGTATAACAATTCTCTATTATATAATTGTTAGTAAGGAGAGCACCTTAGTTTTGAAACGAGTGTGACAGAAACGACCTTAGTTTTTGAAATGAGACTACTTAGTAATTTCACCATGTTAAATAGAGACGATTTACAACAATGTTTCACTATATTTTCTAATGTTTTAGTCCGAAATTCGTAAGAATGATTCTAGTCAAATTTTATAATCTGGTGTGCAACAAGGTATTTTAAGGTGTTAAATATATTTTAAAAATAAAAAATAAGGAGAGCATCTTAGTTTGAAATAAGTGTGATAAAAGAAGCAATGACCTTAGTTTTTGAAATGAGAGCACTTATTAATTCCACCTTGTATTATTTTTTCTGAATATGTTACATAGCGACGATTTACAATAATGTTTCACTATATTTTCTAATGTTTTAGTCTGAAATTCCTAAGAATGGTTCCATCATATTAGTCAAATTTTATAATCCGGCAGTGCAACACGGTATTTTAAGGTATTGAATATATTTAAAAAAAAAAATACAAAATCTTAATTGAAATAAAGATTAAATCTTCAAATTTCATTTATAATACTAAAAAAATTAAAATAATTTAATCCTAACACAATTCCTATCTTTACTATATTGTTTTGAATTTTGAATTTTGTATAACAATAAATTCAGTTTTTCCTAAGAATGTCATTTTTAGAATTTTATTAATAAACTTTAAATTATTCATTTTGTTATATTGTAAAATCCAAAATTTTCACATTTTTGTATACATAAAAACACAAATAATTATAATGTCAATAAAAGAATATGGTGTTGTCTAAATATGGTGTAATACATAGTATAAGGAGGTTACCCCTCGAAGAGGCTATCTATTCAAATATTTTGTTCATTATTGAGGTGTGGATTACTCTTTTTGGTCTATTTGTGCTTTCTTCATGCTCTTTTGGGAAATTCGTTGCTTAAAAACATGTGTCACATTGCCATGACCAACCATAACATCCCTATCCAACACCTACATCCTAGTTACAACTATGTTCATTATAACAATGTAAATCATCCATACATTCAATCAACAATGTAAAGTTTTATAACTCTAGAGAATGCAATAGAATAGGAAATGTATTTTATTATATATGAATAAGAGACGCTTTGTTATTCAAATTGGACAACATAAAGGCCCACAATATATTTTACCTTCCACCATCTCCTCCTCACAACAATTATATGATATTTTCTTCTCATGGTGGGAAATGAGAAAAGACCCTTTCCTGCTATTAACGGATTTTAGTTTTTTGCAAGAGGGTACATCTTCATATGTTCATATGTTCAATTTTGATATTCATCTTTCTATTGTTCAACAATATATGGTTGGTTCCAATAATATTGAATGAAGAATTCGTTGAAAATAGATTAATGTACTTAACAATGTCAGTGAAGTGTTTATTTTTATTATGATGAGTCAAATGTACATGTTCTAGGAAGAATGGACAAATTGTAATGTCCATTTTTTGGAATTTTGGAGAAAATTACAAATTGGGCAAATTCAAACTTGACTAGTCGTGACTCTAGAGGGTTCCAATTTTCTCCAAATGGTCCCAAATTTGAAAGGAAATTGTATGGTGAGTATTAAGACATACCAATGTGATTTATGGACACTTTGTATATGTTTATACCTCTGCAACCTTGTTTGGGTTAAGGAGAAACAATGCAAATTTACTAGGAAAATGTGGTCAACTAGTCCTTCTTGGTTTGGTTCCAAACACCACCAAACCTTTCCAAAACTATTACGGAGGGATACTATGGGATTTAAAACATACTAACACGCCTGAAACACTCAATGGTTGAATCGTAAATTATTTTTTACATGTTACTCAAGTTTGAACAACTTTGGCCAATTTCTAGCTTCACACTAGTGAAACCCAAGTTGACCCAAATGCACCCAAATGAATTCAAATTATGTATGGAAGAGATTGAGGGGTATTCAAACATCCTAATTCATAATATTAATGCTCATACACTTTTTTCAACTTGCTTTTGTCCATAGGGAAAGAAGGACAAAAACACTAGGAATTCGATGTTAAAAGCCCCAAGGGTAGATGGCACTTTTGGCTCTCCAAATGCAGTATGTACCTCCCAACTTTGAGAACAAAGTATGGGGATGAATATCATAAATAATTGTATGTAATTAATAGTGGGTATAATTTCTTCAAATTGGTTATAAAGTACAACATTTGTATGATAACTTTCAGTAAACTTGCTTAGGGGGAAATGACATTGCTAGCTCCATTTTAACTCATAAAAAATATATGAAATAGTTCATAACATGACATGATGAATGGAGAACATATAGATTATATAAATTTATTCATAAACATAATTTAACATCATACAAATTCCTTAATACACATCAGATATATAATTCCTTCAAAATGGAAGCCAAACACATGAAAGCTAGCAATTCAAACTCACGGAAATGCAAGCCTTTCACACATGGATTTCTGATATTTTGACTTAAAGATCATATGGAAATAAGAGTAAATAGACATACATTATATATTTCTCCCCCATTATCATCAAACTCATGGAAATGTCCTCATACAAATATGTTATGCAAATCTTTCCAAAATGGAAGCCAAATACATGAAAACTAGTCATTTAAGAGCATGGGAATACAAGCATTTCATACATGTATTTTTTATAATTCAACTTACAAAGCATATGGACATGATATTACAGAGCCATACATCATATTTCACAACTTGGGCACCAAATATACTCAGCAAAGCGCAATCACCACTCCAACAAGTGTGCCCTCAACATGAGAGTGTGGGGGAATGGAGAAGAAGGAATGAGAGAATATGAGAATAGATGAGAATTCGACTATATTGTCCTTCAAACTGAAACTAAAAATCCTTCATTAATATCCAATGAGAGGTATGAATGGTATCTCCATCAACCAACTTGTAAAGGAATCCAACTCCCTCGAAATTGGTTCACAAGCAGGGAGAGTGAACACTCACCGTGCAATAGACAAGCAAAAGCTCTCCAAAATGCCAAAGAACAATTAACAAATGATCAAACGTCCATTGTCATTCCTCATTAAATCCTTTTATTAACTTCATGAGGCCTCCTAAGGTCGAATTTACCTCCATGGGATTCCTCCAACTCATCTTAGTGGTTTAGTAACTCTCATGACACTTGTCTTCCTCTTCATGCTCCAATTCTTTCCCTAATTCGAATGGCTGCTTATAAATCCCAAATTCGACTTCTTGGTGTCTATTTTTAGCCATGTCATGTCATATTTTTCATATGTCTGCAATCAGGTCTGAATTTTTTGTACTTGTCATAGAATCTTTAATCATTTGTTGTCATAGAGTGCATGGAATCTCCTTCCAAGTGGCACACCTTGTCTTCTAGTCTCTTCCTCTTCCATGGGAGTTACTCTCATTTACCTATTTGAACTCCTTGGATAATTATATGATATTTGACACCACATCACCCTCCAATTATGTTGCATTACCCATGTGTTCGAATTTGGATGAAGATCATGCCAAGTGTGTGGGGAATCTAGTCACCCAAAGGTTCCACAAGCTTCCAAGTGTTTTCATGAACCCATGCCAACTTATTTTAGATTTACTGAATGAGCTTTAAATTTGGTTATGATTTCAATAGTAAGCTAAAAAGATGCAATTCTAACAAAATTCGACAAAAGTACAAAGAGGGATTCTCATTGGTGGATGAATAACAATTTATGACCTAAAGTTTGGGGCTCATGTTTCTCTTTTGACATTCTATAACAAAGATAATTGTATCATTGCAAAGGATCAAAGGTTTAACTGAACAACAAAAGAGGGTAGTGTAGAGGCAAAACAAACATAAAAACTTGAAGATTTGTTTGGTGCATCATTATTTTTTGTAACAACAAGCAACATTTTTCATCTTTTGCTTCTCTTTTTAATTCTCTTTCTCAATGTAAGCACTATTTGAGTAATATACATTGTAAAGGGATCTAATGAGGCCTATGACAATGATGTTATAATCCTCGACCCTTGATTCACTTGTTCCATAAATGGATGGTTGTTTCAAGATAATTATTTTATAGTCCCAGTCCTTGAGGTAGCTATTTTATAAAATGAACTAGTAGGTTTGCTTATGTGATCATAGTTTAGGTGTTTGTCATTGAATAAATGAATAGAGCTCATGCAAGTTATGTTGGTTTCCTTTTCAATTTATATCTCACGCGCTGTTGAATATACCAATGGATTTACGCTTGCCTTGCCCATTTGGTTTATTTTACAATGAATATGTGTTAGGAGGGTAATTAAACCTCCTCATATACTCATATTTGTTCATTTTTTGAGAGTTTTGTCAAACATAACTAGATTACTGTGCTCATGGTTTAGAAGATCAATCTTATGCCTGGAAGCCATTGAAACCCTTTGTTGTTGGATTCTTGGTAACCCCCAAATTACAACTCAAAATCATTTATTTTGTTCAAAGAAATTGCAAAGGTAACACCATGCACCATCTTGCCCGTGCAATAAATTCAACCGAGCTTCATGGAAAAGTAGTTTTAGTGTGACAAGTTAGGACGATAACCTTAAGACTACCAAGAGTACTCCTCTCTGGCTCGAGGATTAGCTTGAAGGGTTAGAATGGCTCAAGAATGTGCTCCTGCACATTTTTCCACAACATTGAGACCCTCGATCGGAGTAAAGGGGAACAACCTGGGGGATAACACTTCCATACCCAAGTCAAACGACAACTATTATATGTATTATTTTGTTGGTTGATGCCCAATGTCCCCATCTCTTCAACTTCTATTCAATCATTTGGCTTCCTTTGAAGCCCTTCGAATTCATTCACTTCAATTCAATGTCCATGGTGACCTTGCATCTTCCCTTAGTGCATTTCCTTTGTCATGCACACTCATCACGCTCATTAATGCTATGTGTTTACCATTTACTTTTCTCACCAATATTTGAACCATAACCATGCATGAATTGTCTAATCATGTAGGAAACAACCCTCTTTGTCTATCAATTTGACCAAATCCACTGTAAAAAAAGAAAAGACAAACACATAATTTTCACAATGAAAATCTATAATTTTCACAAATTATAACATTATATACTGTTATTTTCAAAATGCAATTTCGTATCGTAATTTTAACAATCGAAAATTATAATTCTAAAATTCCAAAAAAAACCATATTGAATTTGCACCACTCCACTATTAACTTATCCTTATTCACACCTAATTTTTTCATATAAAATAAGTTGATACCCACAAAGGCACCAAGTAATGTTGTGAGAATCAAACAGAAATTAAAAAAACCATAAAAAAAAACCACAACCGATCGTCCCTACCACCCAACTCACAATCCACTAATAAGTTACCTGGTATTCACAATTTACATATAACTCACTTGTATCATTCACACCATTCTCTTACCTATTGTTTTCATATTTATTGACTATTCCTTTCATATTTATTGACTACACATTTGTCTCCCTTGATCTTAAAACACGAGTAGCATCTTTCAGATTCCTTCCTTCACTTATCATATTATATTTCTGTTACTTTATTTCATACTATTTTAAAAAAATGATTATATTTCTTGCACTTTGTTCCGTACTTTATTTATTTTTAAGTATTTCATGTTTTTTAAGAAATCGGTTTAAAAGAATATTTATGGTTTTAAATAATTTAAATAAACAACAAGGAGGGAAGGTTTTGTGTGAAGCCAGCTGGAAATCAAATAATTTAAGTTACCGAGGAGGGAAGGAAAGATTTGTGTTTAGGGATTCGGGGGAAATGAAATGATATCCGTGAAATGAAGATTTGAATCCACCCGGTGACATTTGGGGTAGGTTTAATAATATCTCTATTTTATCTTCTTTCTTTATTTATTCGTTGGATTTAATTTTTGTTCGTTACGAATCACGATAAGACTTGTTAGCAAAGTTGGATTTAATTTTTGTTCGTTACGATAAGAAGCAAACATGCTTTGGGTGATCTTCATTACAGATTTCCATGTGTTTGAGGCGGTGCTCGTGCCTCGAGAACGTGCTTCTAGCTTAACGGTTTTATATTTTGAAAACCTACATGCATATCTTTTTATATCTAGGTATATATTTTGAAATTTCGGAGTTCCTAAGATAATTTGAAACTCGGTAGGACTCGTGTTGTCAAAGTAAAAAATATTAAATGATACACTCTAAATTAAGCCATAAATATGCTTCCAATTACATTGTCGCCTAGTGTTGGAATTTGATTTGCCCGTCTTCGAGCTGTTTAAATTTGTCGCTGAGTGTGTAATGTCTTCTTCTGCTTAGGCATTGAGGACCAACCCGCTAACCTATGTGATTCCTGTAGGTTCGAGTAGGTACTGATAGTTAAGAAATCAGCCGAAGACTGATGCCATATATAGAAGATCTAGGGCATCAATATTATATCACCATTGGGTCGAAGAGGGCCACCAGAGCCAAAGGCCACCTACATGCATGATATTCGGGCATTATTTAATGATGCATGCACCTGATTAAGTCTCCATGCGCATGCATGCAAGTCAACTGCAAATTAGAAGATAAAGTGACCTAATTAGGTCAAAAGTTAGGGTTTTCGCAGTTGAAAGTTATACAAGAAAGATTAAGTGAATCGAGAAGTCACTTATGTGATTATAGATTTGTGGAGTCGAATTGGAGAGCTCGACGAGCTAAGTTGGGGTTGAGCACATGCTCAGCTAACTGGTGTATTTTGGCAGCGAAATCTATCTGCCCTAGTTCATAATCAGGTTGGATCATCCAGGTTCAACACTAGTTCATCATCAGGTTACATTCAACAATTATTTCAAGAGGTTGATTATTCATCCAGCCGGAGAGTTCCACCATCACATCGTGTCACCGTGGTCAGAGACCAACCAATTCGTTTTCCTATCTACATGGTTCAGAACTTCCGCATGTAGCTGCCATTCATTCCGGAGCACCTCCATTACCCTTCCCCTGGAAGAAGGATCGTTCAGCTTGAGTATCAAGCGAGTTATCATCAGTGCTCCCCTTTCTGGAGGCGCTATTCTGTATGGGCGAATTGATTTGAGGAGGCATTCACGTTTTGGGCTAGTGTGCCTTTGTTTCTTCCGCATGCTGCTTCCATCACCATCAGAGGGGTGTTATAACCCTAGTGCATATCATCCGGGCTTTCAACAGCTGCTTATTTATTATTTTGGAGCATATACAGTTTGAGAGGAGGGCACATTCACCTGTGGAGGACGATTTGGTTTATCTCCCTATTCCTCCGACAGAATCCTTGCATGCTGGGATCATCTTCTTCACCATTACTTGATCTATATACTGGTATGTACATGCATTGATTCCTCCTATTTTATAGCATCTTAGTATTTTAAACAGATCTGCATTCAACTGCATGCATGTAAAGATCATGGTTTGCTTTCCTATTTTATTGAGGCATAAGTCTATTAGCCATCTATAGTACACACATAAAAAGAAAAAAACCAGTTTGGGATATTACAGTGGTATCAGAGCTATTTTCCTTGCCAGTTGTGAGCATGCAAAAATTATAAATAAATTCAGGAGACCCATACAACATTACTCACATGAGACATAGGTATAGAGATGGAGAAGAGGAGTTAGAGGACATAGATTTGGGGAACAGAGAGTATCAGTTTGAAAAAGGAAAAGAAACAATGGTCGATGATGATAAAATAACTTTCAATAGTTTCATATCATCCATAAAAGAACTCACCACTGGGAACAAAGAAATGATGAGCACCTTCAGGAAAATAACTGAGAAGAATGGACCCACCCCGCACAGTCCCTTATTTCCCAACAGTAATAGGGTATCCACCAGCAGTAGTAGGGAGCACTTACATACCAACATGCAGAGCCATCCCCATATATACAAGCCTTTCCGACCTACCATACCTCAATTCTTAGATAGTCCAGCTGCAATGCCTCTAGCACAAGCAGAACCAGAAAAACCCATGAGTGCCTATCTGAGAGAATATAGGGATTTAGGAGAGGACTTCCATTCAGCCATGACTTTCACTGACTTCTGCCACTTTAAAAGTAAGAACAAACACAAATCTTACAATAAGCCATTCACCCAGAACTATGAGTCACAGCACACCGTAGGAAAATTGACTATCCCTACCTTTGAGGGCACCCGGGGTGACCCAGCTAGGAATTGGGTGCAAAAGTTGGATACATACTTCCAGCGCAACCCCATGATTGAGGTAGATGCCATTAAATTGGCTGCTTTGCATTTGGACGGAGAAGCACATGAGTGGTGGTACCACGGGTTAGTGACACTGGGTCACAACACCATCACCTCATACATAGATTTTACACAGAGGCTCATTGAGCGGAAGGATCCAGAGGTACACTTTAGGGAGCTGGCACAACTCAAGCATACAGGGAGTGCAGATGCTTTTATTTTCGAGTTTCAGAGGATAGTAGTCATGGTCACATATATATGCTTTTAGGGAGCTGGCACAACTCAAGCATACAGGGAGTGCAGATGCTTTTATTTCCGAGTTTCAGAGGATAGTAGTCATGGTCACATATATATTAGAGAGCAGGTTGATTATGTTGCTCACTGAGTGTTGTAAAGGAAAGTATCCTATGGCTAGGGTTTAAGAGGCCATCAACGTACTGGGGTTGAAAGAGAGATGCACAATGTTCAGCAAGCATATATAAACAAGATTCAGAGATGAAAAAGGTCCACACCTGACTAACTGAAAGCTGGTCCAAGCTTTCTCTTCAATCCTCTTCTTGCTCCTCTCGCTCCAAGAGACCTACAAAACAAGTTATACCTTCCTCAAGCCATTATGACCACATATAAGACAATGATAATCAAATGAATATGAAACAATGATCTGAATAACATTATAATATGATCATAAACAGAGATTCAATCACACATTGAACAATGATTTGGGAAGAAGAAGGACATCACATCTTTATTAATCTTGAAAACAAGTACAAGTATACCTTCTCTTCAAGTTTGGCACCTCATGAAACCTTGATCTGGTTCTGCTGCTTCTCTTCTCCAAAGAACTCAGCCTCCAAGCTCTGCAACACTAAGGGAAGACCTCCAGGGCAAAGGTGTAGGCAAAGAGAGTCCCGATTCCTCCAGCATAACAATGCATAAATTCAAGTCCCCTTTCATGGACCTCCGTACCTCTATTTATATGATAAAGAAGAGTTAGGGGCGAAGCCAAAGTGGTTACAACTGAAGAAGTCAGTTGGAAAACTACCCAAACTAGCTCAAAAGGCGTGTTTTTATGTTTTAAAGTTAAGAAACACATTCGCGACTATGGAGGAGGACAACCCGCGAATGATCCGCGAGCTTCAGCAAGAGCAACCCGTGAATATATCCATTCGCGACTTGCTAAACTAGAGACTCGCGAGTCATTCGTGACTTTGCCTTAAGGAGAGTCATGAATACACAAAAAACGCATTTTTAAGGTATTTCTGGGCATTTTCAGACTTTGGTGTCTTCTGGAAAGTTTTAGCTAACTGAAATACCTTTCCAACGGTGTAGAATTGAGGTCAAACGGAGTTACAGAACTCAAGATATGGGTCCTCCAAGATAGGTGTTTTTTCAGTGAATTTCAATGACTTTCATGAAGTGTCGTCATGGAAATGTCGACATGCGACGGAATCATGGGAAAGTGGTCACAGGCAGAGAAGTGTCATTTTGAGCTATAACACTGAGGCTCTCACTGAACCCTTATAGGGATGGGTCAAGTCTTATAGGCCCACCACCCTAGCAGATGCCATCAGACGAACTAGAGACTTGCAGGATGCAGTGCCCAAAAATAGGTTTCCTCCCAGGACCAATTTTCCTATTAATCATAAAGAAAGGAAACCCTTCCAGAAAGAATGGATGGACAATGATACCCGACAGGACCTTAGAAGAAAAAAGTTATGTTTCACTTGCCAGGAACCATGCATACCAGGTCACAGAGGTTCAGGAAAAGGAAAGGCCTACTACATAGAGGCTTATTCTGACAGTGAGGAGGATGAGGATTACCAAGATGAGGAGCAGGGAGAGACAACAGAGACAGTTGCTTAGGGATAGGCCTCAGGAGGTACCATTGCTACCATGATAGGGGTTCCTAAATTCCACACTCTTATGATCAGAGCTACCGTACAGGGCCACAGAGTGGGAGTATTGATAGATGGTAGGGCATCCCACAACTTTATTGATGCTGCATGGGTTAAAAAGAGAGACATTTAGACTAAGAGCTTTGATGGGTTTTCGGTAGCAGCAGCAGGTCACACCATGGAGTGTAGTCAGAGGATTCCTAAATTAAAGGTAACGCTTGGGAATTATACAGTGATAAAGACATTCTATGTGGTAGATGTACTTGACATGAATGTGGTACTAGGAGTTTAATGGCTGTATTCCATAGGGAAGTATTCCACAAATTAACAGACCATGGAGATGGAGTTTACAGGAGCAAAAGGACAGAAGGTAGTAATGAGAGGGATGAATACCTATCCTCCCACAACAGTGACATCACACAAGATGGAGGTAGTACTATAGCTGGGAGATATTGAGTGGGTTGCAAAGTGTATGGTTACCTTCAGGAAACCACCAGATGAGGCCACACAACATCCAGCAGATATAGAGGCCTTACTGCAGAAGCACAAGGCAATATTCGGAGACCTTCCAGCAGGTCGACCTCCAGATAGGGGATTTGAGCACATTATTGAATTAGAGGAGGGGACCAAAGCAGTTATCACTACTCCTTACAGACATCCCAAGTGGTATAAAGATGAGATCGAGAGTACAATTGTTATCACTCCAGGAAACTCCTCTAGGTTGTAGCTCGAGGATGCCTGGTAACTTACAATGTTTTTTGGGGTTTTATGATATGGATCAAGTCAGTCGACCTATGTAATCTTTCTACTCTCAAGGCATGCATAAAACTCACTCGTTTACAAGCCTTTTAGTTGTAATTTGCTCAGAAGTTCGACAATAAGGTGAAAGGATGGAGAACTCACCAGGATGGTGATCCATCGGATCTCAACTTGTGTGCATTAAAATTTTTATTTTAAAAGAATGTGTTCAACATGTTAATTAATGGAACAGTATTTACAGAAATTAAATGCTTAGAATAGAAATTAAAATCAATACTAGTAAACAAATATAAAGAGAAACACAGAATCAGAGAGTCACAAACAGAAGTTGATAACGAAGTTCACCCCCTCCACTGGGCTACGTCTTCGAGTCCCTCTCCAATGGGTACCGATCCAATTAATCTCTTTAAAATGGTACAAAAATGGTTCTGGAATCAACTTCAGCAACCGTAAACAGAATGCTGTACAAGGTCTTTAAAACCTCTCTTCTGGAAATTACAATTAGCCTTCGAAAGGCGAAGAAAGCTAAAATATAACAGAGAATGTCGACTTCCACAGTAACAACATCTGGACACTTCACAGCAAAAACTTCTCCAAGCTTCTCATAACAGAGAAACGATGCTCTGTGCTCTAAACAATCTGAATCCCCCTCTTCGGTGGCCAACCTCCTCTATTTAAACGCTCAGTGGGAGGATAAATAATGGATTCGCCTCCCTCTTTCATCACAGTTGTTATCTTCTTTATTATCATTACAACCATATGCTAAGACTGAACCATGCAATCCCACCAAATCGCTGCACAAGTGTTATGTTACCAAATCGCTGGCATCAGTTTTGATCTCAAATGGCTGCTGCAAATCTGGCAGCGTCAGAACTGGTGCTGTGCTAATCCTTTCCTTCAAAGTGTTGAAGGCTTTCTGATGCTTGCCTCCCCACTGGAAAATCTCTTTAATGCTTGTCAACGCATGTAATGGAGCAACATTTGAAGAAAACCCAGAAATGAATTTCCTCCAATACTGAACCGCACCCAGACAACTTCTGATTTCAGTAATGGTGTTAGGCCGTGGCCAGTTTATAATGACAGCAACCTTGGCTGGGTCCACTCGCAGGTGGCCTCCACCAATAATATGGCCTAGATATACTAAAGAAGTTTTAGCAAATTCACATTTGGACATCTTTACATAAAGCTTCTCCTTCTTTAGTACATCTAAAACTTTCTTCACATGTACAATGTGTTCCTCCCAGGTTTTGCTAAAATATCATCCAGATATACAATTACAAAATCATCAATGAATGGACGAAAGACATCATTCATGACCCGCATGAAAGTAGCAGGTGCGTTACAGAGCCCGAAAGGCATCACAAGCCATTCATACAAACCCTGTTTTGTTTTAAACGTTGTTTTCCAAGCATCATTTTCAGCAACACGGATTTGATGATACCCACTACGCAGATCCAATTTTGTAAAGTAAGTTGCATGTTTCAACTGATCAAGCAAATCATCAATGCGAGGAAGAGGATACATGTTTTTAATGGTGATTTTGTTAAGGGCCCTATAGTCGATGCACATCCTCCAAGACCCATCCTTCTTTGGAACCAAGACTACAGGAGAGCCACAAGGCGAAGTGCTTGGCCGGATGACCCCCTTCTCAATCAGCTCCTGAACCTGCTTCTTGATTTCCTCATTCTGCATTACAGACATCCGGTACATGGCTATGTTTGGAAGCGGCAGATCCTGCTGCAAATGTATCTCATGCTGAATCTCCCTCTTTGGTGGTAACCCTTTCGGATCTTGAAACAAATCATCATACTCAGAAATGTTTTCAATCAGTTCAGATTTATGCTTAGGGTCACATCCTTCAAAAGATTTAGAGATCTCATCATTTTTCACCTTAACCATCATTAACACAAAATTCTTACTAGCATTTACCAGCCTCTTCATTTGTCCTGCAGAAACTATTGCTAGATTGGTTTTTGTCTTATGTGCTCGTACAATATACTCTACACCATCTTTAAAAAGATGATACTTATTCTGCTCTCTATAAAAGACTGCTTTCCGGTCATACAAATATGGACTCCCAAGTACAATTCCACAAATGTCAAGTGGTACTACATCTAGTTCTACCTCATCCATGAACTTTTCAGTAATGGCAAACTTCAATACACATTTCTTTGTAACTTGCAATTGTGTATCATTAGTAACCCAACCAAGAGGATAGGGTTTTTCATGAGGCATAGTAACTAAATGCAATTTCTTAACCACTTCTTCTGATATCAGATTTACTTGTGAACCACTATCAAACAATGTATCAATCTTTGTGTGATTTGCAATGACACGAACATGAAACAGTGCACTTCTATTTTTATCATTTTGCTTAGAAGTAGATGGCAGATTTGTAATTGCACTAGAACTTGTTTTTGCATCAATGGGAAGTGAGATACTTTTATTCTTACCCTGGATTCCGACAGTTGTAACCTTTGTTTCATCACCTGAGTCAGATCCCAAGTCTTGAATAACTGCTGCAGTAGCTTTTGCTTTGCCTTTATCTTTGTTTCCTCTGTACTTCTTTGGCCTTAACTTCGGATGAAGTTTCCAACACTTAGAGACATCATGTCCCTTCTGACAATGCGAACATGTAGGCTTTTGAAGATCAACCACTCTTTTGGCTTCGGCTAGTTTGGCTTTAAGCCTGATGATCATTAACTATTGTTTTTCTATTTGTTCAAGAAGATGTTGATTGGTACCTATCATTGATTTCTTTGCCCTTTTGTATTGGTTCTTTTTTATGTTTACTTCCTTCCACCTGTTAATCCAGTTTAACAATTCTTCCCTGAACGTCTTGTTTTCTACCTCCATCAAAGCTGCATTAGCTTGACATTGTTTAAGTTCAGTTTTCAGTTCTATAATTTTAGTTTCGTATACCCTGTCCAGAACCTGTTGGAGGGTTTCCTCCTTTTTATCATGACACGAGTCATCTGTTTGAGAAGAATCATGATGGTCTATGTCTTAACCAGGTGATGGGAAACTCATGAAAGATGGCTTGGGACCTGAACCATAGGCGTCCATACACGATGGAGCAACTTCTGTCCTGCCCGACTCTATGATGTCTTTGGTCAATTTTGCACTATTATTCCTTATAAGAGTAGGATCATCCATACAAGTAGTTTCGGGAACTGACTATGGAACGTCGTCCTCAAGCTGGATAATTGTTAGTTGAATACTCTGTGGAGTAGTCATAGGAATAGAAGCTGCAGGTGTATTGTTCATGCTTCTAGTAACCCTTCTTGTACGAACGAACATAAGATTTTTTGATTCAAGCCCCCCTCTGTCACAGCATACCTGCGCTAGTTGTTCTAGCTTATGCATAGAATCATTGCCATGCTTATGAGGAGTATTTAGCCTAGACAACACTGGCAACACCAAGGAGAGCACCAACAAGAGCTTAGAGGGAGCAATATTCTTGTTGTCTTCATTGATGTTGGGCAATGAAGAAAAGGGTGAAGAAGCCATGAGAGGAGGGAGGAAGTAGTGTGTATTCCTTTGATATTGCTTCAACTTGTCAAGCCCAAAGGTAAAGTTCAAGATTTACATTGAATTTTGAAAAGATTTTCACGGATTTTGCAATTAGCGTGTAGAAATAGACACTCTATAATTTAATCTGTAATTCTGCAATTCCTCAGGTCCGTCTCACTAAAGAATGGCATGATATCTGTCTAACTTGCCTACAATTGCTTCTACTAGTTTGGCTCTAATTTCCGCTATAAATGGTCATTGGAAGCTTGGATGCAACCCTAATTCTAGTCACAGGTTGCAGTCAAACGTAAAAATGATTGTTCTTCGTCACTGGCATAAAAGTGGTCTTGTTGTAAGAGCAGGAACCAACCCGAAAAACATGGCCAAAGTTCAGGAAAATACCACAAGCATTTCGTTGTTTGGTAAGCTCATGTTACTTCCAGCTTATAACTCTTCAGTTTTAAGTCCCTGTTGTGCCGTGACAGATGTGGAACATTTCTTTACTAATAATAATTCCAGGCCACGTAAACCTAGTTTTGCTGATGAAAACGATGCATCAAATACTTGATACAATGAAGCGTGACGTGTTGTTGGTTCGAACCCCGTGGTGCATATTTGAAAACGAGAATGGAAGCTTTGTGCACTAGTAAAGAGCCCCGTGGGCTTGCAAGGACGTTATACCAAGGAAGTCTATCTTGACAAGTCTTGTTGGAAAGATCCATGCAAAGGAGAAGTTACTATGGTGGCGGTTGTAGCAGGAAGATATGTGTCTATTAATATAGTGACAACTGGAGTCAAATGTGTCAGCAAGTTACCCAAGGAAATTGACATAGAATTATGTGGTTCACAAACATTACATGTTTGTGCATTAATGTTAGTTCGAGCTTAACATTAGTTTCAGTTTAGTATTGCCTTAATCTATTGTTTCCTTTGACCTTAGATAAGAAAGAAATTCTTCACAAATAAAGTAAAATTGCCTCAGGTTGAGGCCAAATAAGTGGTCGATACTTTTTATTGGTAAAACTGAACATCAACGTGCATCCACACGATTGAGTAAGAATAAACTTAGATTAAAACTTAGGATAATTGATAAAGAAATTGTCTTGATTTTCATGTAGACTAATCAAAACAGCGACAAGTCGATTCATAAAGTCCTTGCCAGCCCAAGGATAGGGACTAATAACAATTGTCATGCCAGTTAGAATTCTCCTTCGTCGAGTTTGCTAGATATGTTTTTGCAACTCACAATAGATCATCCAACTTGATGGAATCTATTAAAGGGTCAATAATGGATGACGGGATTTCTCCAGGGTATGAAGTATGGTGGGCTATCAATGTATTACATTAGACATGTGGGTTAAATATGCATATTGTCATTTAAACATAAAGTGGGTTTGATTGGGTTTATAAGTTTGGTAGGTGGGCATTACAAAGCCATGCAAAGTGTGTGTTTTAACTTATATAATTGAGCCCTCCAACTAATGCAAGCCTGATTGTTATGGTGAGCCCTCCTTGTTGTTTTGAATATTATTTTTTCTTTATTTATCTAATAATCAAAATGTATTTTCCAAATATGACTTTGCATGTAAATCAAAATGTATTTTCCAAATATGACTTTGCATTTAAAAAATTACATAGGGTTATAAAGTGAAGTGGGTTTATTCACGTTGGGTTATCTAGTAATAAAAACGTATTCTCCGATTATAACTTTTAAAAAATAAACATAGTTATAGAATGAAGTGGGTTTCTTAATGCCAACGTGTGCTTATATTATAAAAATTAATTATATATTGTAAGAGCTAAAAGAGGTTATGGGTTTTAATCCAACTCATTCCCAGAATGGTTACAATCATACTATGATTATTCCAAGAATGAGAATCATATTATGATTATTCCAAGAATGAGAATGGTTACAATCATATTATGAAATTAAATGAGTATTACTTTATTTTTATTTTTTGCTATTTTATTTTGTTTGTACTTTGTCGTGTCACATTTAGCATATAAAGTAATGAATTTAAAACTAATTTTAATAAATAGTGTTTCAAAGTCTTTAATATTTTGTAAAAAAAATATTACAATTAAAAAGGAGAAAATCCTAGATTTACTAAATGAGCTTTAAATTTGGTCATGATTTTAATAGTAAGTTAAAAAGCCTCCATTCTAATAAAATACGACAGAAGTACACAGAGGGCATTCTCATTAGTGGATGAATAATAAATTATGACCTAATATTTGGGGCTTATGTTTCTCTCTCGACATTCTACAATATAGACAATTTTATCATTTTAAAGGATCAAAGGTTCAGGTTAACAACAAAAGAGGGTAGTGTAGAGGCAAACAAGCATAAAAACTTGAAGATTTGTTTTGTGCATCATTATCGTTTATAACAACAAGTAACATTTTTCATCTTCCACTTCTCTTTTCTCATTCTCTTTCTCACTGTAAGCACTATTTGAGTAATATACGTTGTAAAGGGATGTAAGGAGGCTTATGATAGTGATTTCATAATCCTCGACCCTTGATTCACTTGTTCCATAAATGGATGGTTGTTTCAAGATAATGATTTTATAGTCCTAGTCCTTGAGGTTGCTATTTTATAAAATGAATTAGTGGGTTTCCTTATGTGATCATAGTTTAGGTGTTTGTCATTGATTAACTGAATAGAGCTCATGCAAGTTATGTTGGTTTCCTTTTCATCTTATATCTCACATGATGTTGAATAAACCAATGGATTTATGCTTGCCTTGCCCATTTGGTTTATTGTATAATGAATATGTGTTAGGAGGGTAATTAAACCTCCTCATATACTCATATTTGTTCATTTTCCCAAAGTTTTGTCAAACATAACTAGATTACAATGCACATGGTTTAGAAGATCAATCGTATGGCTGAAAGCCATTGAAACCCTTTGTTGTTTTGCTTCTTGGTAAACCCCAAATTACAACTCAAGATCATTTATTTTGTTTTAAATAAATTGCAAAGGTAACACCATGCACCATCTCGCCTATGCAATAAATTCAATTGAGCTTCATGGAAAAGTAGTTTTAGCATGACAAGTTAGGATGATAACCTTAAGACAACCAAGAGCACTCCCCCCTGGCTCGAGGATTGGATTGAAGGATTAGAGTGGCTCAGGAATGTGCTCTTGCACATTTTTCATGTAGTGTCCCTTTTTGAAATTTTATTAAATGATCATTTTTTCACTTTTTCCCCAATTTCGACCTTAACTAGTTTTGATGTCTAGACCTCCAAATTGACCCAAATGCTCCCAAATTTTCTCAGAAGGTACATGAATGATATTATAACTTAAATACAATGTTTAGATATGTTTTATGACCCCCCAATTACTTCTGCAAACTTGTTTAATGTTTTGTTCAAAGTATGAGTCTTTACCAGCAAATTGGGGCTCCAATTCCCTCTAGGTAATTGCTAGAAATGGCTTCTCAAATGATCCCAAAGTCACTCGAATTTCTGAACGGAGGCAGGGGACGTGTAAGGGAAATTTTTAAAGTCTCATAAGCATCATGGTTTAGTTTATACAAGCTGTTATGAATCTTTCCAAAATAGCTCCCAAATCACAATTTCGACCCTTGGGGAAAATGCACCAAATCTTCTCCCAATGCAATAAAAATGAGTAAAATGGCTTCCAATGCTTAAGTACTGAAGATGAGACTTTCAATACACATTAAATAAATTCCATTAATCATACATTTATCATAGAGACATTCCTCCATTCGAAATAATAAGCATTACCATGGCATATATCAAAATAGAGTGGAAATGGTCATTGTTTGCTCATTAAAAGTCATTTTGACATACAAATATTGGGTATTTCGACTTGAAAATTTCCGAGAATGAAGAAAAAAACATATTGAACTGATTACAATCATAAATAGATCAGGAAGAGCTCCCGCAAAGAGTACAATAGCTCACCCAAGGCGCAATCCCTCCATGAGCATGAATATGCAAAGAAAACTGGAAATGGTGGAGAGAAAGTGCTGCAATAGAAGAGTCCACATGCTGACCTGTAGCTTACAACTGCAAATAAGACTCCATTAAAGCTCCATGAAAGACCTGATTGGCCTCTCCAAACACCAACTTGGATGGGAATCTTTCACCCTCGAAATTGGCTAAGGAAAGAAAACTAGTCATCCACTAGCTCTCACAATTCACAAATGATCAAAAGCCCTTATCTTGGTTTCTTACTATATTTTATAAACATCCTTAGCCTTCTAAGGTTCCCAATCCATCTACAAACTCAAGCCAATTCGAATTAGGGTGTGTGCTCATGATTTACCATGTGTCCTCCCTTTCCTAGCCTTCCACCTTCCCCAAATTCGAGTTGGAGCCCATTGAGCTTCCCCAACTCACATGAGAGCGCTCTTGGATGCTCTATTTCGACTTGACATGTCAGATATGTCAGATGTCAACCTTCTGATCTGATTTATGTCATAGGTGTCATAACATCTTCATCATTGTTATCATAGAGCTAGGGAATCTAGTCCAAGTGTCTCACTAGCTCCAAAATGACTCTTCCTCTCCCATGGAAGTTGCATTTCCTTCCCAATTCGACCTGTGAGGTATATGGCCAGGTATATTAGCCTTCTAACTCATCCAATAACATTAGGCTTCCCATGGATTCAAAATTGCAAGAGGAGGATGCCATGTGGCACATAATTCTAGCTTGTGTGGGTCCCATAATCTCCATGCTCCATTGCCACTTCAATTTTCTCTTGTATTTATTTAATTAGCTCTATTATTAAATATTTATTCCATTCTAATGTCTGAACATCATTTATTAGCTCCCTTATTAAAATTCCAAATGTATCCATCCAACCTAGGGAACTAGTAGAATTGATGGAATTGTCCTGCTATGCAATTATTAAAATGGGGACATTACATTGCCCCAATGTTGAGACCCTCAGTCAGAGTAAAGGGGAACAATTTGGGGGACAACACTTCCCAACCCAAGTCAAAGGGAAACTATTATATGTATTATTTTGTTGGTTGATATCCACTGTCCCCATGTCTTCAACTTCTAATCAATCATTTAGCTTCCTTTGAAGCGCTTCGAATTCATTCACTTCAATTCAACGTCTATGGTGACCTTACATCTTCCCTGAGTACATTTCCTTTGTCATGCACACTCATCACACTCATTAATGCTATGTATTTACCATTTACTTTTATCTCCTATCTTTGAGCCATAACCATGTATGAGTTGTCTAATCATGTAGGAAACAATCCTCTTTGTCTATCAATTTGACCAAATCCATTGGAAAATAATAATAATAATTAAAATTTAAAAACACATAATTTTCACAATTAAAATCTATAATCTCACAAATTATAACATTATATACTCCTATTTTCATAAAACAACTTCATATTATGATCTTAACAGTCTAAATTATAATTTTAAAATTTCATTAAAAAATCATATTAAATTTGCACCAGTCCACTATTAACTTATCGTTATTCACAGTCATCTAACTTTTTTTTCATATAAATAAGTTGATGCCCATGAAAACACCAAATAATGTCATAAAAATCAAACACAAGTGAGAAAGGCCACAACCCAACCCACAATCCACCAATAAGTTAAGTTGTAACCCCCAATCCACAATTCACACGTACCTGACTTGTATTATTCACACTTCTTTGATGATACCTATTCCTGTCATATTTATTCAATACACATTAAAACACTAACATCTTCAGGATTCCGTCCTTCACTTATCATATTACATTTCTCTTACTTTATTTCATACTATTTTTTTTAAATGATTATATTTCTTGCACTTTGTTCCGTATTTTTTTTAAAATATTTAATGTTTTTTAAGAAATCGGGTTAAAAGAATATTTATGGCTTTAAAATGGTTTCCACTTTAAATAATTTAAATAAATAACAAGGAGGGAAGGTTTTGTGTGAAGCCAGCTGGAAATTAATTAATTTAAGTTGCCGAGGAGAGAAGGAAAGATTTGTGTTTAGGGATTACGGGGAAATGAAGATTTGAATCAACCCGGTGTCATTTGGGGGTAGGTTTAATAATACTTTTTTATTATTATCTTGTTTCTTTATTTATTCGTTGGATTTCATTTTTGTTGGCCAGGATAACACTCGTTTGATGGTCAAAGGGCAAACATGCTTCGGTGATTCAAGTACAGTTTTCCATGTGTGACATTTTATCTTCCTTCTTTCTTTATTCGTTGGATTTCATGTTTGTTCGCGACGATAAGACTTGTTAGCAGACATGCTTCGGTGATCTTCGTTACAGATTTCCATGTGGCTCGTGCCTCGAGAACGTGCTTCTAGCTTAACGTTTTTATATTTTGAAAACCTGCAGGCATATCTTTATATATCTAACCTAGGAGCTAGGTATGTATATATTTTTTGAAAATTTCGGAGTTCCTAACATAATTTGCAACTGGGTAGGACTCGTGTTGTCAAACTAAAAAATATTAAATGATACACTAATGATTAAGCCATAAAGATGCATCCAATTCCATTGTCGCCATGCGTGTGTTGTGGTATAACAATTCTCTATTATATAATTGTTGGTAAGGAGAGCACCTTAGTTTTGAAACGAGTGTGACAGAAACGACCTTAGTTTCTGAAATGAGACTACTTAGTAATTTCACCAGAGACGATTTACAATAATGTTTCACTATATTTTCTAATGTTTTAGTCCGAAATTCGTAAGAATGATTCCAGTCAAATTTTATAATCTCGGGTGCAACATGGTATTTTAAGGTGTTAAATATATTTTAAAAATAAAAAATAAGGAGAGCATTTTAGTTTGAAACAAGTGTGATAAAAGAAGCAATGACCTTAGTTTTTGAAATGAGAGCACTTACTAATTCCACAAGTGTGATAAAAGAAGCAATGACCTTAGTTTTTGAAATGAGAGCATTTACCAAGGTGGTTTATGGACACTTTGTATATGTTTATACCTCTACAACCTTGTTTGGGTTAAGGAGAAACAATGCAAATTTACAAGGAAAACGTGGTCAACTAGTCCTTCTTGGTTTGGTTCCAAACACCACTAAACCTTTCTAAAACTATTATGGGGGGATACTATGGGATTTAAAACATACTAACAGGCCTCAAACACTCAATGGTTGAATCGTAAATTCTTTTTTACATGTTACTCAAGTTTTCACAACTTTGGCCAATTTCTAGCTTCACACTAGTGAAACCCAAGTTGACCCAAAGGCACCCAAATGAATTCAAATTATGTATGGAAGAGATTAAGGGGTATTCGAACATCCTAATTCGTAATATTAATGCTCGCACACTTTTTGCAACTTGCTTTTGGCCATAGGGAAAGAAGGACAAAACCACTACAAATCCGATGTTAAAAGCCCCAAGGGTAGATGGCACTTTTGGCTCTCCAAATGCAGTATGAACCTCCCAACTTTGAGAACAAAGTATGGGGATGAATATCATAAATAATTGTATGTAATTAATAATGGGTATTATTTCTTCAAATTGGTTATAAAGTACAACATTTGTATGATAACTTTCAGTAAAATTGCTTAGGGGGAAATGACATTGCTAGCTCCATTTTAACTCATAAAAAATATATGAAATAGTTCAGAACATGACATGATGAATGGAGAGCATATAAATTATATAAATTTATTCATAAACATAATTTAACATCATACAAATTCCTTAATACACATCAGATATATAACTCCTTTGAAATGGAAGCCAAACACATGAAAGCTAGCAATTCAAACTCATGGGAATGCAAGCCTTTCACACATGGATTTCTGATATTTTGACTTAAGGAGCATATGAAAATAAGAGTAAATAGCCATACATTATATATTTCTTCCCCATTTATCATCAAACTCATAGAAATGTCCTCATACAAATATGTTATGCAAATCTTTCCAAAATGGAAGCCAAATACATGAAAACTAGTCATTTAAGAGCATGGGAATACAAGCATTTCATACATGTATTTCTGATATTTTGACTTACAAAGCATATGGACATATATTACAGAGCCATACATCATATTTCACAGCTTGGGCACCAAATATACTCAGCAAAGCGCAAGCACCACTCCAACAAGTGTGCCCTCAACATTAGAGTGTGGGAGAATGGAGAAGAAGGAATGAGAGAAAATGGGAATAGATGAGAATAAGACTATATTGTCCTTCAAACTGAAACTAAAAATCCTTCATTAATATCCAAAGAGAGGTATGAATGATATCTCCATCAACCAACTTGGAAAGGAATCCAACTCCCTCGAAATTGGTTCACAAGCAGGGAGAGTGAACACTCACCATGCAATGGACAAGCAAAAGCTCTCCAAAATGCCAAAGGCCAATTAACAAATGACCAAAAGCCATTATCATTCCTCATTAAATCCTTTTATTAACTTCATGAGGCCTCCTAAGATCGAATTTACCTCCATGGGATTCCTCCAACTCATCTTAGTGGTTTAGTAACTCTCATGACACTTGTCTTCCTCCTCATGCTCCAATTCTTTCCCCAATTTGAATGGCTGCCTATAAATCCCAAATTCGACTTCTTGGTGTCTATTTTTAGCCATGTCATGTCATATTTTTCATATGTTTGCAATCAGGTCTGAATTTGTAATACTTGTCATAGAATCTTTCATCATTTGTTGTCATAGAGCGCATGGAATCTCCTTCCAAGTGGCACACCTTGTCTTCTAGTCTCTTCCTCTTCCATGGGAGTTACTCTCATTTACCTATTTGAATTCCTTGGATAATTATATGATATTTGACACCACATCACCCTCCAATTATGCTGCATTACCCATGTGTTTGAATTTGGATGAATATCATGCCAAGTGTGTGGGGAATCTAGTCATCCAAAGGTTCCACAAGCTTCCAAGTGTCTTCATGAACCCATGCCACCTTATTTTAGATTTACTGAATGAGCTTTAAATTTGATTATGATTTCAAAAGTAAGCTAAAAAGACCCAATTCTAACAAAATTCGACAAAAGTACAAAGAGGGATTCTCATTTGTGGATGAATAACAAATTATGACCTAAAGTTTGGGGCTCATGTTTCTCTTTTGACATTCTATAACAAACATAATTTTATCATTGCAAAGGATCAAAGGTTTAACTGAACAACAAAAGAGGGTAGTGTAGAGGCAAAACAAACATAAAAACTTGAAGATTTGTTTGGTGCATCATTATTTTTGTAACAACAAGTAACATTTTTCATCTCTTGCTTCTCTTTTTAATTCTCTTTCTCACTGTAAGCACTATTTGAGTAATATACATTGTAAAGGGATCTAATGAGGCCTATGACAATGATGTTATAATCCTTGACCCTTGATTCACTTGTTCCATAAATGGATGGTTGTTTCAAGATAATTATTTTATAGTCCCAGTCCTTGAGGTTGCTATTTTATAAAATGAACTAGTAGGTTTGCTTATGTGATCATAGTTTAGGTGTTTGTCATTGAATAAATGAATAGAGCTCATGCAAGTTGTGTTGGTTTCCTTTTCAATTTATATCTCACGCGCAGTTGAATATACCAATGGATTTACGCTTGCCTTGCCCATTATTTTATAATGAATATGTGTTAGGAGGGTAATTAAACCTCCTCATATACTCATATTTGTTCATTTTTTGAGAGTTTTGTCAAACATAACTAGATTATTGTGCTCATGGTTTAGAAGATCAATCTTATGGTTGCAAGCCATTCAAACCCTTTGTTGTTGGATTCTTGGTAACCCCCAAATCACAACTCAAAATCATTTATTTTGTTCAAAGAAATTACAAAGGTAACACCATGCACCATCTTGCCCATGCAGTAAATTTAACCGAGCTTCATGGAAAAGTAGTTTTAGTGTGACAAGTTAGAACGATAACCTTAAGACAACCAAGAGTACTCCTCTCTGGCTCGAGGATTGGCTTGAAGGCTTAGAGTGTCTCAGGAGTGTGCTCCTGCACATTTTTCCACAACATTGAGACCCTCGATCAAAGTAAAGGGGAACAACCTGGGGGATAACACTTCCCAACCCAAGTCAAACGACAACTATTATATGTATCATTTTGTTGGTTGATATCCAATGTCCCCATCTCTTCATTTATCTCTTCAACTTCTATTCAATCATTTGGCTTCCTTTGAAGCCCTTCGAATTCATTCACTTCAATTCAATGTCCATGGTGACCTTGCATCTTCCCTTAGTGCATTTCCTTTGGCATGCACACTCATCACGCTCATTAATGCTATGTGTTTACCATTTGCTTTTCTCACCAATATTTGAACCATAACCATGCATGAATTGTCTAATCATGTAGGAAACAACCCTCTTTGTCTATCAATTCGACCAAATCCACTGAAAAAAAAGAAACAAACACATAATTTTCACAATGAAAATCTATAATTTTCACAAATTATAACATTATATACTCTTATTTTCAAAATGCAATTTCATATCGTGATTTTAAGAATCGAAAATTATAATTCTAAAATTCCAAAAAAAACCATATTGAATTTGCATCACTCCACTATTAACTTATCCTTATTCACACCTAATTTTTTCATATAAAATAAGTTGATACCCACAAAGGCACCAAGTAATGTTGTGAAAATCAAACAGAAATAAAGAAGACCACAACCGATCGTCCGTACCACCCAACTCACAATCCACTAATAAGTTACCTGGTATTCTCTTACCTATTCCTTTCATATTTATTGACTACACATTTGTCTCCCTTGATCTTAAAACACGAGTAACATCTTTCATATTCCTTCCTTCACTTATCATATTATATTTCTGTTACTTTATTTCATGCTATTTTAAAAAATGATTATATTTCTTGCACTTTGTTCCGTACTTTATTTATTTTTAAGTATTTAATGTTTTTTAAGAAATCGGTTTAAAAGAATATTTATGGTTTTAAATAATTTAAATAAACAACAAGGAGGGAAGGTTTTGTGTGAAGCCAGCTGGAAATCAAATAATTTAATTTAAGTTACCGAGGAGGGAAGGAAAGATTTGTGTTTAGGGATTCGGGGGAAATGAAACGATACCCGTGAAATGAAGATTTGAATCCACCCGGTGACATTTGGGGTTGGTTTAATAATATCTCTATTTTATCTTCTTTCTTTATTTATTCGTTGGATTTAATTTTTGGTCGTTACGATAAGACTTGTTAGCAAACATGCTTTGGGTGATCTTCATTACAGATTTCCATGTGTTTGAGGCGGTGCTCGTGCCTCGAGAACGTGCTTCTAGCTTAACAGGGTTTATATTTTGAAAACCTACGTGCATATCTTTTTATATCTAGGTATATATTTTGAAATTTCGGAGTTCCCAAGATAATTTGAAACTGGGTAGGACTCGTGTNAGCTTAACAGGTTTTATATTTTGAAAACCTACGTGCATATCTTTTTATATCTAGGTATATATTTTGAAATTTCGGAGTTCCCAAGATAATTTGAAACTGGGTAGGACTCGTGTTGTCAAACTAAAAAATATTAAATGATACACTCTAACTATTAAGCCATAAAGATGCTTCCAATTACATTGTCGCCTAGTGTTGGAATTTGATTTGCCCGTGCTCGAGCCGTTTAAATTTATCCCTGAGTGTGTAATGTCTTCTGCTCAGGCATTGAGGACCAACTCGCTAACCTATGTGAAACCTGTAGGTTCGAGCGGGTACTGACAGTTAAGGAATCAGTCGAAGACTGATGCCATATATAGAATATCTAGGGCATCAATATTATATCACCATTGGGTCGAAGAGGGCCACCTGCATGCATGACATTCGGGCATTATTTAATGATGCATGCACCCGATTAAGTCTCCATGCGCATGCATGCAAGTCAACTGCAAATTAGAAGATAAAGTGACCTAATTAGGTCAAAAGTTAGGGTTTTCGCAGTTGAAAGTTATAAAAGAAAGATAAAGTGAATGGAGAAGTCACTTATGTGATTATTGATTTGTGGAGTCGAAATGGAGAGCTTGGCAAGCTAAGTTGGGGTTGAGCGCATGCTCAGCTAACTGATGTATTTCAACAGCGAAATCTATCTGCCCTAGTTCATCATCAGGTTGGACCATCCATGTTCAACACTAGTTCATCATCAGGTTACATTCAACAGTTATTTCAGTAGGTTGATTATTCATCCAGCGGGAGAGTTCCACCATCACATCGTGTCACCATGGTCAGAGACCGATCAATTCGTTTTCCTATCTACATGGTTCAGAACTTCCGCATGTTATTGCCATTCATTCCGGAGCACCTCCATTACCCTTCCCATTATCAAGCAAGTTATCATAAGTGCTCTCCTTTCTAGAGGCGCTATTCTGCATGGGCGAATTGATTTGAGGAGGCATTCACGTTTTGGGCTAGTGTGCCTCTGTTTCTTTTGCATGCTGCTTCCATCACCATCAGAGGGGTATTATAACCCTAGTGCATATCATCCGGGCTTTCAGCAGCTGTTTATTTATTATTCTAGAGCATATACAGTTTGAGAGGAGGGCACATTCACATGTGGAGGACGATTTGGTTTATCTCCCTATTCCTCTGGCAAAATCCTTGCATGCTGGGATCATCTTCTTCACCATTAGTTGATCTATATACTGGTATGTACATGCATTGATTTCTCCTATTTTATAGCATCTCAGTATTTTCTAGGGAACATATCTACATTCAACTGCATGCATGCAAAGATCGTGGTTTGCTTTCCTATTTTATTGAGGCATAAGTCTATTAGCCATCTACAATACACACACAAAAAGAAAAATACTAGTTTGGGATATTACAGTGGTATCAGAGCTATTTTCCTTGCCAGCTGTGGGCATGCAAAAATTATAAATGAATTCAGGAGACCCATACAACATTACTCACAGGAGACAGAGGTATAGAGACAGAGAAGAGGAGTTAGAGGACATAGATTTGGGGAACAGAGAGTATCAGTTTAAAAAAGGCAAAGAAACAATGGTCGATGATGATAAAATAACTTTCAATAGTCTCATATCAGCCATAAAAGAACTCACCACTGGGAAAAAAGAAATGATGGGCACCTTCAGGCAAATGACTGAGAAGAATGGGCCCACCCCACATAGTCCCTTATTTCCCAACAGTGATAGGGTATCCACCAGTAGTAGTAGGGAGCAGTTACATACCAACATGCAGAGCCATCCCCATATACACAAGCCTTTCCGACCTACCATGCCGCAATTCTTAGATAGTCCAACTGCAATGCCTCTAGCACAAACATAACCAGAAGAACCCATGAGTGCCTATCTGAGAGAATATAGGGCTTTAGGAGAGGACTTCCATTCAGCCATGACCTTCACTGACTTCTGCCACTTTAAAAGTAAGAACAAACCCAAAGCCTACAATAGGCCATTCACCCAGAACTATGAGTTACAACGCACCGTAGGGAAACTGACTATCCCTACCTTTGAGGGCACCCGAGGTGGCCCAGCTAGGAATTGGGTGCAGATTTTGGATACATAATTCCATCTCAACCCCATGATTGAGATAGATGCCATTAAATTAGCTACTTTGCATTTGGACGGAGAAACACATGAGTGGTGGTACCACGGGTTAGTGACACTAGGTCACAACACCATCACCTCATACACAAATTTTACATAGAGGCTCATTGAGTGGTTTGATTAAAAGGATCCAAAGGTACACTTTAGGGAGCTAGCACAGCTCAAGTAGACAGAGAGTGCAGATGCTTTTATTTCTGAGTTTCAGAGGATAACAGTGATGGTCACAGATTTATCAGAGAGCAGGTTGATTATGTTGTTCATTGAGGCTCTCACTAAACCCTTACAGGGATGGGTCAAGTCTTATAGGCTCACTACCCTAGTAGATGCCATCAGACGGACTAGAGACTTGCAGGATGCAGTGCCCAAAAATAGGTTTCCTCCCCGGACCAATTTTCCTATTAAATATAAAGAAAGGAAACCCTTCCAAAAAGAATGTCCCAAGAAAGAATGGATGGACAGTGATACCCGACATGACCTTAGAAGAAAAAAGTTATGTTTCACTTGCCATGAACCATGGATACAAGGTCACAGATGTTTAGGAAAAGGAAAGGCCTACTACATAGAGGCTTATTACTACAGTGAGGAGGATGAGGATTACCAGGATCAAGAGCAGGGAGAGACAACAGAGACAGTTGTTGAGGGACAGGCCTCAGGAGGTACCATTGCTACCATGACAGGGGTTCCTAGATTCCACACTCTTCGGATCAGAGGTACCGTATAAGGGCCACAAAGTGGGAGTACTAATAGATGGTGGGGCATCCCACAACTTTATTGATGCTGCATGGGTTAAAAAGAGAGACATTCAGACTGAGAGCTTTGATGGGTTTTCGGTAGCAGCAGCAGGTCACACCATGGAGTGTAGTCAGAGGATTCCTAAATTAAAGGTAATGCATGGGAATTATACAATGATAAAGACATTCTATGTGGTAGATGTACCTAACATGAATGTGGTACTAGGAGTTCAGTGGCTGTATTCCATAGGGAAGTATTCCACAAATTACCAGACCTTGGAGACGGAGTTTACAGGAGCAGAAGGACAGAAGGTAGTATTGAGAGGGATGAATACCTATCCTCCCATAGCAGTGACATCACAGAGGATGGAGGAAGTACTCCGGCAGGGAGATATTGAGTGGGTTGCAGAGTGTATGGTTACCTTCAAAAAACCACCAGATGAGGCCACACAACATCCAACAGATATAGAGGCCTTACTGCAGAAGCACAAGGTAGTATTCGGAGACCTTCTAGCAGGTTGACCTCCAGATAGGGGATTTGAGCACATTATTGAGTTAGAGGAGGGGACCCAAGCAGTTATCACCACTCCTTACAGACATCCCAAGAGGTATAAAGATGAGATCAAAAGTACAATCAAGGAACTACTCAAGTTGGGGTACATCAAACCTAGCTCCAGTCCCTTTGCATCTTCAGTAGTGCTAGTGAGGAAAAAAGATGGAACCTTACGCATGTGCATTAATTATAGGGCACTCAATAAGAAGACCATAAAGAATAGGTATCCCATCCCTAGGATTGATGAGTTGATGGATGAACTACAGGGGGTAAATTAGTTTTCCAAAATTGATCTCCGCTCAAGGTACCATCAGATTCGGATCAGGGAACATGATGTTCCAAAGACCGCTTTCTGTTGCCACTACAGACATTATGAGTTTCTAGTGATGCCATTTGGGCTCAGTAATGCATCAGCTACTTTCCAGTCATGCATGAACCATATCTTCAGGACGCAGTTATGTAAATATATTCTGGTATTCTTCGACGACATATTGATATACAGTGGAACTTGGGAAGAACATTTGAGACATCTTGATGAAGTACTTGGTATTCTACAGAAGCAGTCACTATATGCCAAAATGTCCAAGTGTGAGTTCGGCATGGAGGAGATGTTGTACTTAGGACATGTGATAGGGGCCAACGGGGTCCAGGTGCACTTAGAGAAGATTCGAGCAATTTTGGATTGGCCTACACCTAAAAATGTGACAGAACTGAGGGGCTTTTTGGGCCTTTACACCTACTACAGGAGGTATGTCAGTGGCTTCTCATAGATGACCGCACCCCTCACAGATCTTACCAAGAAGGGGGAATTTAGTTGGTCAGAGGCAGCATAACAAACATTCAAGAAAATGAAGGAGGTAATGAGTTCATGCCCAGTATTAACTTTACCAGACTTTTCTCGATCCTTTGTGTTAGAATGTGATGCTTCAAGAGAGGGAATTGGGGCAATTTTGATGCAGAACAACCACCCCATTGCATTTGAGAGTAGGAAGCTCAAAGACTATGAGCGCCGCTATTCGATATATGAAAAAGAAATGTTATCCATCCTCCATGCACTAACCAAGTTCAGGAAGTACTTAGTGGGTGCCAGGTTCAAGGTTAAGACAGATCACAACAGCTTGAAATACTTCCTAGAGTAGAAAGAGCTAAATGAGAGACAACAAAAATGGGTAAGAAAAATTCAGGCTTATGACTTCGAGATTGAGTACGTAAAGGGGAAGAGCAATGTAGTGGTCGATGCACTTTCTAGATGACTAGCTACTTTATCCCTTATGAGCATCTCATCAGATTGGAGGTCTCATCTTTTGGTTGAGTACTCCAAAGATAAGTTTGCTTGCGAGCTATTGGATGGACAGATTCAGGATGATAGGTACATGGTCATTGATGATATCATATACTACAAAAACAAAATATTCTTGGTTCTAGAGTCTCCCCTCAAGAAAATTTTTTTACAGGCATCGCACGATTCACCATTAACAGGACATCAGGGGTTTCTCAAGACCTACAAACAGATTAAAGAAAGGTTCTCATGGAAGGGCCCCAAGAAAGATGTGATACAACATGTGAGGGAGTGCAGCTTGTGCCAACAAAACAAAATAGAGCACATCCACCCGGTTGGTTCACTACATCCCCTACCTATTCCCGAGCAGAAATGGGAGAACATCTCTATGGACTTCATTACTGGGCTGCCCAAGGTTCAAGGCAGAGACTGCTTGTACGTAGTAGTGGACAAATTGACCAAGTTTGCTCAGTTCTTTTCCATATCATCATATTATTCAGCAGCACAGGCAACAAAACTATTTTTTAGAGAGCTATTTAGACTCCATGAGTTACCCAAGACCATTGTCAGTGACAGGGACAACAAATTCACAAGAGCCTTTTGGCAAGAGCTTTTCCGGTTAGTGGGGACCGAGTTAGCCATGAGCACAAGTT
>LPNX010403301.1:399400-433524 GCA_001517045.1 Pseudotsuga menziesii
TGACAGGTTCACTAAGTGAAGTCCCCGTGCATATGAGCTAGAACTACCCCTAGAGAGCAAGATTCACAACGTATTTCATGTCTCTAATCTCAAGAAGGTGGTTGGCCAACAGATTGTTACATCTTCTGAGCTTCCTCCCCTTGATGAAGAGGGGCAATTGGTTCTGATTCCAGAGCCCATCCTATAGGTGCGAGAGTGAAAACTGAGGAACATAATCATCAGAGATTACCTGGTTTAGTGGAGATATCTGCCTATAGAGGAGGCCACTTGGGAGGTAGAACATGTATTACAGCACCAATCTTTACAGTTGATTCAGGACAATCAAATTAGAGCGGGGAGGGATGTAATGTCCTCTTCTGCTTAGGAATTGAGGACTAACTTGCTAACCTATGTGATTCCTGTAGGTTCGAGCGGGTACTGACAGTTAAGGAATCAACCAAAGACTGATGCCATATATAGAAGATGTAGGGCATCAATTTTATATCACCATTGGGTCGAAGAGGGCCACCAAAGCCAAAGGCCACCCGCATGCATGACATCTGGGCATTTTGTAATGATGCATGCACCTGATTAAGTCTCTATGCGCATGCATGCAAGTCAACTGCGAATTAGAAGATAAAGTGACCTAATTAGGTCAAAAGTTAGGGTTTTCGCAGTTGAAAGTTATAAAAGAAAGATAAAGTGAATGGATAAGTCACTTATGTGATTATTGATTTGCGGAGTCGAATTGGAGAGCTCGGCGAGCTAAGTTGGGGTTGAGCGCATGCTCAGCTAACTAGTGTATTTTGACAGTGAAATATATCTGCCCTAGTTAATCATCAAGTTGGATCATCCAGGTTCAACACTAGTTCATCATCAGGTTACATTCAACAGTTATTTCAGGAGGTTAATTATTCCTCCAACTAGAGAGTTCCACCATCACACCGTGTCACCGTGGTTAGAGACCAAGCAATTCATTTTCCTATCTACAGGGTTCAGAACTTGTGCATGTTACTGTCATTCATTCCGGAGCACCTCCATTACCCTTCCCCTGGAAGAAGGACCGTTCAGCTTGAGTATCAAGCAAGTTATCATCAGTGCTCCCCTTTCTGGAGGCTCTATTCTCCATGGGAAAATTGCTTTGAGGAGGCATTCTCGTTTTGGGCTAGTGTGCCTCTGTTTCTTCCGCATGCTGCTTCCATCACCATCAGAGGGGTATTATAACCCTAGTGCATATCAACCGGGCTTTCAACAACTGCTTATTTATTTTTCTGGAGCATATAGAGTTTGAGAGGAGGGCGCATTCACCTGTGGAGGATGATTTGGTTTATCTCCCTATTCCTCCAACATAATCCTTGCATGCTGGGATAATCTTCTTCACCATTAGCTGATATATATACTAGTATGTACATGCATTGATTTCTCCTATTTTATAGCATCTCAGTATTTTCTAGGGCACAGATCTGCATTTAACTGCATGCATGCAAAGATCGGGGTTTGCTTTCCTATTTTATTGAGGCATAAGTCTATTAGCCATCTACAATACAAACATAAAATGAAAAATACCAGTTTGGGATATTACAGAGTGTTTTATTAAATGTTTAATTTTTTTTATAAAGAGTCATTTTGACGTTTAAGGTTTTCTTCAAAACGTCATTAATATGCTTAGGGGATAGGGGCTAGGGCTAGGATCCTAGAATCTAGGAGGATTGAGGCTGTAGTTTAGGCATGGGGTGTGGAGGTTGGGCGTGGCTTGCCAAGTTGTCTCCTGGAGGTTGGGTTGAGGCTGTTGGGTAAAATCTTAAATTTTGATTGAATGAAGAAATCATGGATGTGATTCATGAGCAATGGATCATGGGCATTATGATGACACTGGTAGGCACAATTCCAATTCCCAATCTTCATTGTGTTGACAATTGGTATCCTACAAGCCCACAACTTGCAAGTTGCAACTTGAAGCACATTGCAACCCTTTGGAATCTATACTGTTTCCTGTTTTGTTGTCGATTTTGTTAGTTCTGGCCTCGGTTTCTTGGTAAAATTATCCCATTTCAATGAGTCCATGTGTTTTCCATGAACTAGGGTTTTGGCTAACCCTTTGTATTGTGTAAATGTGCACAGGACCAGCCTCCAGAGTCCACGGATAGCTTACGAGTCGTTAGTCACAAGGTGTTTCTCCTCCCATGAATGATGCGATTACCGACTTTATACTCACATAAAACCTGTAAGTATTTTTCTTTTATGTTCTTCTTTGCATTCATCTCTTCTCCCCTGTTCTTTTTATATTTACTTTTTTCTCTTTCTCTAATGCAACCCTCTCTTTCCCCTCATAAAACAACTAATTTATTTCTTGGAATCCTATCTTTTTCACCCTCAATACTCCTTTTGTGTCATTGCTCGAATCCTCAAATCCATTGTATTAGCCATGATATTGTATCCAACAGAAGTGATTTTTTTTCATCATCGATAGATTGAGTTTGTGTGGTTCAGATGAGCGTGTTTTTGTGAAGTTCCTATAGCTTGATTACACGAATTCACTTCAATCTGGGGTTGTTTTTATTGGTGAAATTCAGTCCTGTGGTGGAGGAATACCTCACTCAAGATCAACGGACTTATGAGTCCTTGAATTTGGGATTAATTATTCGAGAAGGGTCGATTCCCATGTAGGTTGCGTGTTAATGTTGAATAACCCCCACGAATTTTTGTTGGAGCTGTCACGAAGGTATTATCCATTGCACAATATTGTCCTAAAAACACCACAAACCAAATATTCAGTTATTTCACATCTGAAGGATGGCATAAAAGAAAAAATACAATCGTGATTCTACGACACCTTTCATTGTTCAAGAATGAATCGGTTGGTTATCCACATACAATTGGGTTCTTAAGCTTTCTAATTGAATGAATTCATTAAGGATCTATTTGGACCGCTCATCTATTTGATATGTTTTGTAAAAAGATGTGTCTGTATTATTACACTGTAGATGCAACCAGGTGGCATAGCAGGCCACCCACGCCTATATTCCTATCGGTTATCAATTAGACAGAGACTATAAGGGAGGACTAATACAAGAAAGAAGGTAGTTTCTCATCCCATCCAACTTCTCGCTATTCATAAAATAGGCTAACCAAAGTTAATAGGAATGCTCTAAGTGACAAGTTGTCAACCACCATCTAATCTAGACAATGGGTAATTATATTTCCTTCCCGACTTTGCTCGGTGGCTTGTACAGTTTACAGGTAATCCTTGGGACTAAATATCCCCAGTCAAGTTCAATCTTGGGAAACCCTCGAGAAAAATAAAAAAAGGAAGAGTTCTTAGATAGCTATACAATTGAGCTTAGGTTCAAGAGATGCTGCTGACTTGTAGCCAATCCTCTTGAACCAACTACTAGGCAAAAATAAATTTCTTAGGCTACAAAAGGTGATTTTCAAATTGCTTGAAGTTGATATATGCAGTATGAAGTATAGATTTTAGTTTTCAGATCTTATTCAGTCTGAGCTCTAACAATGGAGATGAGTAGAGATAATTGTAACATTGACTTATTTGTATTTGCAGAAAGACTTTCTTCACCCACAAACCCTCTATTTCCACAATTTCTTCAAAGGTTTAGTCCTGAGCTTGAAAGGCAAAGAAACATGAATAAGTTTGGATTTTTTTTAGAAATAAATCTATCAAAACTCCTTGATTGGAAGTTTTTCTGAAGTTGATTATAGGGGATCCAACCTTTGAATTAAGAGCATAAAGTATATTGCAAAGATTTGGTGCCTTTTTTTGAAAGTGAAGAATCAAAATCCATGGGTTTTCAACAAGAGGCTTTCCTTCATTCAAAAGGATAGGTGACCATGAGAGGAATTTAGGGCATTTTGAAAAGTGCAAATTGGTGAAGCCAAGTCGAACCAAACTTAAGGAGTTTAGGAGGTTCCAAGGGATATTTATTATCTGTTGGATGGAGCAATTTTTCACAATCCTACCAAAAAAATGAAAACCCTGCGTATTGATATGTTCTTTTGGGGAAAAGTCCTTGTTGCTACTAAACTAACAGGATTACCCTTATACTAAGAGATTAGAGGTATACTAAAACATTATTAATGACAGGTATATATTTAAGTAAAACGTTCAGTGAAGGGGAATTTTAAACCCCAAAACGTCATTAAAACAAATTTGACAGGTAAGATTCCAGTGAAATTCCAACATTGGTCGTCATGCGTGCGTTGTGGTATAACAATTCTCTATTGTATAATTGTTAGTAATGAGAGCACCTTTAGTTTTGAAACGAGTGTGAGAGAAGAAGCAACGACCTTAGTTTTTGAAAGGGGAGCACGTTAGTAATTCCACTTTGTATTTTTTTTCTTCCGAATATGCTAAATAACGACGATTTACACTAATGTTTCACTCTATTTTCTAATGGTTTTTGTCCGAAATTCATCATACATACATACATGTTATTCAAATTTTATAATCCCTCGGCACAACAAAGTATTTTAAGGTGTTGAATCTATTTAAAAAATAAATTTTGAATAATACAAAATTTTAATCTTAAATCGACAAATTTTAATAATACTAAAAAATCAAAATAATTTAATCTTTAAACAACTCCTATCTTTAATATATTGCTTTTAATCTTGAATTGTATATAATAATAAATTCAATTTTTTCCTAAGAAATATCATTTTTATAATTTTATTAAAAAATGTTCAAATTATTCATTTAGTTATATTGTAAAACCCATTTTTTCACATCTTTTTATACATAAAAACACAAATAACTATAATGTCAATACAAGAATATGGTGTAGTCTAAATATTCTATTTTTTAACCCTTTTTAAGCATATTTTTAGTCTTACCAGTTGGAAATCTTTAAAAAAACTTAAAATCACATATTAGCTATGAAAATTACATAATTTAGGTTCCATGGAAGTATTTGAGGGTGGTGGATTTATTTATGATTCAAAAACACAATTTAAACACTTCCAAATTTGGATTTTACCAAAAAACAAATTGCTCGATTCCAACCAAAACCCACCCTAAAGTCCAAAAGGTAGATTAAATAGAGTACTCCAAAGAATATGCATTACAATAATTAGGTTTGGGTTACAAAACTATATTTTTCTATAATTTCCACTAGACTACATAAAGAATATAATATTAAATTATTAACCACGTACATTAAATTAAAAGAAGTTACCAAAGTCCACATTCAAATCACATTGCAAAAAATCTAAACAACAAAAGGTTATGTTTTTTTGGGTTAGAGATTTTAAACCAGGGAAGATTGCAAGGATCCATAATTTTCTCAAAGTGTAAAAATCACGACCAATCTTACTAATTCTTAAATTTGGAATATAAAATATGAGACGATTTAAAAAAAAATTCAAATTTCTAAGGACTTTATATAGTTTTTGGATAATTTTGGCGATTTTGAGAGTTAAAAAAATTATCACATGGAATTTGGGCGAATCATCTACAAAAAAAGGTAAATTGGTGAATATTTTCTTAGAAAACAAATCTCAAAAAATAGGCCATGGGCTAAATTTTCCTTGTTTCGAACAATTATCCATATATTTATTATTATTATTTAAACATGCATTTTTCGACTTAATTAAACTATGCAAGGTTGGTGAAGGATCTAGTGAAATTCATTAGTGAGTATTCATTGAATTAATCAAAGGTATTGTATATTATTTGAGATCAGGTTATCTAGATGTAATTTTTTCAGCCCCACCTTTAGATTATCGAAAAAAAATAATTTAAACATTTTATATAAGAGTTTTGTTCGATTTACGTAGTTATAGTGGAGGAACACTCTCCTATTTTAGAATGAGGGTACATTTTATATATAAGAGTTTTATTTGATTTACATAATTATATTGGAGGAACAATCTCATACCTTAGAATGAGGGACCATGATGTTTCTTAAGCAACAAACTTGGAGCAATATAATTATATATCTTGCCAGAGCTAATTTCTTATGGCACCTACAATCTAAAACATTATATAGTATTTTGCCAACCCTATAGAAGCCTAAAACAAACAAACAAACAAAAATATATTGTTATAGTATCCAAGACCACTACTTTCAACAAAAAAACATCTTAGAATTACCTATAGATGAGAGTTACACTTGAAAAAAACCAATTCTATGGCAACATCAAGCCAACGAACATATAGTTCTTGAAACCCCCTTAGTATAAATTTCTTTCAATGGCTGGTTAGAGGGTGCCCTCCCTAAATTCTTGTTCAAGTAAGGTACATTCCTGCAAGATCAAAGCTTCTTTATATAACTTATATGCTTAGGTATTAAATGTTCGATATACATGATTGCATGAAATATAATCAAAGGAAGCCTTTTCATCCTGGAAAAAATTCATGATTGCATGGAGGCCTAAGTTTCTTATGCAACATTGGTGATTTGCTCGATCAATTAGAATGTTGGAATCTGTAAATACCTAAATATTTTTTAGACCTTGTTCTTCTGCTACTTTGAATAGGTTGCATGGGGTGTATAAGCCAACTCAATTACTAGATCCTTGATTGGCTACATACTCCATCATAATGTAATGTGAGGAATCAACATTGAGAATCATCACTGCTCCACATGTACTGGGATTTCCTTGTTTTGCTCCATCGACGTAGCCCATGAACTTTCTAGATTAATATGTAGTATTAGTAAAACTCTAATAGAAGCTTCTCTAAGAATAATTTTACGATCAATACAAGTTATTCTCTCCTGGTGTGTAACCATTAGGACTGAATCTTGAAATACCATCTAATTCCTAAACCATCATATTCCATATACAAATAGAAAAGGGAGAGCCTTATAGGTTGAGACTGTCTTGTCGACTAACAAATCAATTGGATCCTTCTTAGACCATTTAGTTATACCAACAATAAGTTGTGATGCTCCATTTTGAACCTCTCTAGAAAAAAGATAGGTCACAAACAAGTGATCCATAAAATATTTGTTGATTTTGCAAAGTAAACATCTATTTTCCCATACCAATTCCTCTTTGTCCATTATCCCAAGTCAATAAATTATTAACCATGAGAAAGGTATAGTGCTCCTTCTCCTTCTCCTCATCACTATGATTACAAAACTATGAGAAAAGGCTAGTGCTCATTATCCTCCTTAATTAAAGGATAGAATAGCAAGAAAGGTTTAGTGCTCATTCTCATGTCTCCTTAAATTACTAACATGTGAGAAAATAAATCCATTCCTTTACTTCCTAACTATTAACTGTAAGTACAAATGTGTGAGAACGATCCCATTATACTTTTCCTCTTCATTCAAATGACAAAATTATGAGAAAGGGCTAGCACCACTTCTTCTCATACCTCAAACTACAAAGTGATTAGAAATGGTCACCACTTCTCCTCACCAATTTAAAAAGTATGACAAAGGGATAATGATCCTTATCTTCCTTTTGAGAATCACTGAAGTGTGAAAAAGACCATGCGATCCTTCTCCTCCTCATTTAAATTATAAAAGTGTGATGAAGGGCATGTGATCCTTCTCCTCCTCTTCTAAATGGGAATGGGAGAAGTGTAAGGAAGGGAAATTCCTCCTTCTCCTACTCTAATAAATGATATAAGAGTGGAAAGTGAGAATCAATAGGGGCGTGAAGGGGTAGATCGAGTAAGGTATGTTCAAGCACAATCGATCCAATCGTAGATGCACATGTGTGGGTGTGAAGTGGTGGTCTCGCATGCATACAATAGAGTGGAGGGTAGGAACCCATCATTGAACAGGAGGAAGGACTACCTTAAGGACCACCTAGATTGGAGAATGCTTGCAATGATTCCTTTGGTAAAGTAAAAGTAGGTTTCCTTGGGGATGATTATCATATGACCATCCCAAATTTGAGAAAAAAGTATGGGGATGAATATCATACATCATGGCATGTAATTAATCATGGGTATTAGTTCTTCAAACTGGTTATCAAGTACAAAATTTGTATGATAACTTTTAGTGAAATTGCTTAGGGGGAAATGACATTGCTAGCTCCATTTTAACTCATTAAAAAGTATATGAAATAGTTCAGAACATGACATGATGAATGGAGAATATATACAACATATAAATTGCTTCCTAAAAATAATTTAACATCATATAAATTCCTTAATACATATCATATCTATAACTCCTTCGAAATGGAAGCCAAACACGTCAAAACTAGCCATTCGAACTCATGGGAATGCAAGCTTTTCACACATGGAGAGTCTGATATTTCGAGTTAAAGAGAATATGTACATAAGAGTACATATACATGCATCATATATGTCATCCTAATTATCATCAAACTCATAGAAATGTCCTCAAACAAATCTGTTATGCAACTCTTTCTAAAATGGAAGCCAAATACAAGAAAACTAGTCATTCAAGAGCATGGGAATGCAAGCCTTTCATTCATGTATTTATGATATTTCCACTTACAGAGCATATGGAAATGATATTATAGAGCCATACATCATATTTCACAGCTCGAGAACCAAATATACTCATCAAAGCTCAAGCACCACTCCAACAACTGTGCCCTCAACATGAGAGTGTGGGGGAATGGAGAAGAAGGAATGAGAGAATATGGGAATAGATGAGAATTAGACTGCATGGTCCTTCAACCGGAAACTGAAAATAATTCATTAATCTCTAATGAGAGGTATGAATGGTCTCTCCATCAACCAACTTGGAAAGGAATCCAATTCCCTCGAAATGGGTTCACAAGCAGGGAGAGTGAACACTCACTCTGCAATGGACAAGCAAAAGCTCTCCAAAATGCCAAAGACCAATTAAAAAATGATAAAAAGACATTATCATTCCTCATTAAATCCTTTTTTTAACTTCATGAGGCCTCCTAATCTTGAATTTCTCTCCATGGGATTCCTCCAACTCATCTTAGTGGATTAGTAACTCTCATGACACGTGTCTTCCTCTTCATGCTCCAATTCTTTCCCCAATTTGAATGGATGCCTATAACTCCCAAATTCGACTTCTTGGTGGCTATTTTTAGCCATTTCATGACAGATTTTTCATATGTATGTAATCAGGCCTGAATTTGTCATACTTGTCATAGAATCTTTCATCATTTGTTATCATAGAGTGCATGGAATCTCCTTCCAAGTGGCACACCTTGTCTTCTAGTCTCTTCCTATTCCATGGGAGTTACTCTCCTTTACCTATTTGAATTCCTTGGATCATTATATTATAGTTGACACCACATCACCCTCCAATAATGCTACATTACCCATGTGTTCGAATTTGAATGAAGATCATGCCAAGTGTATGGGGACTCTAGTCATCCAAAGGCTCCACAAGCTTCCAAGTGTCTTCATGAACCCATGCCACCTTATTTTAGTAGAACTTATCATTTATGTGACCCATTTAAATGTGAATATGGTAAACTAAAGTCCTTTTGAGTCCCATAGCCCCTTATTACAAAATTTATGTCTACATCTCAACCTAGGGAAATTATTTAATTGGGGACATGACAATACTCCCCACTAAATATTGGTTTTCCTCAAGCAATTTGAAACATGGATTTTGAATAACCTTCTTTCTTTCCAAAACTTTGCTTCAAACCTTAGCTGCAATTTGAGTAGTGGCACTCATGTACTACAATTGTGTGCTTCCAAAAGTAAATATATGTGGATCTTTGAATATTGATATATCATGTGACATCATTAATAACACCAAAAGGATTAATAAAATCCATCAAAACAAATTTTGGACAAATAATCTTTACCTCCATCTTTTGAAAACCTTTTATGAACTTTCATCCCTTTTTGCTTCTGTCTAATTCTTTGAAGTTGGTACCGAGTTTCCAAACTTGAATTTCCAAGATTCAAAGAAATTTTCAAATAGGAAACACCATTATTTTTACTGCTATACTCTGATTGCAATCACCTTCTCAAGTGGTGACTCAATATCCCCTACTGTTTTTTGCCCCCAAAATTGAAACCAAGCAATGCCCAGATCCCATTGCTTGTATTGCACCCTTCCAAACATCATGAGTACAAAATATAGATCATTAAAGTACATAACAACACATACAATTGTACATCAAGAAGGTACCTCATCAAAGGATCATGAAAGTGCTTGTACATCCAAGTAAGTAGATCATCATGTGACACATACACACAAGCATCAAGTATTATATCAAATATGTTCCAATGACATAGGTGAGGATCCCATGTCCTATAATGCTGCTCCAAAAGAATGTAAGATACATCAAAATAATAATCAGCCATGTGTTCTTTCATCCAAGAAGTTAATGAAGAACCTGCATCAAAATCTAAACCAAATAAGGAGCAAAGAAAACATGAAGACTTCAAGTAGCTCAAAGAAGTCTCATCAATACACCCATGCATATGTATATCATCATAATGTAACAAATGATGCTGCTGAAAATCTAAAGAATATGGAACTCTAGTCATGTCATCATCAAAATGAGATACAAGAAGTCCATACTCTTCACGTGGCACCATAAAAAAGAAACCTTTCACCCATACTTCATTAGGATGAGTGCTGCAAAATGTGGAAGTGTAGGATGTAGGAGAAAGAACCAACTCACCCAAAGGATTATAAAGTGCAAAATTTTCATCATGTGAGGGCTCCAGAGGGGTAGGATTATGCATCTCCCTCAATAGTGTGACACTTTCCTCATATGTTGGTTCCAAGGTAGTGGAATCATGCATTGCTTCCAAATGTGTGTAACCATTATCAAGAGGAAGATCAATATCCTCTTCCACCACAACAAGTGATTGGATCTCATCAAGCCCATATTCAAACTCATCAAGCAATTTCCATGCTTCTCATGATCCATCATGTCATGAGAATCCTCCAAGCAATATACCATATGACAATCTAAAACATAGGAGGAAAGAACAAGTATCTTGTAGCCTCTTAAGAAGTTGCTCATTTTTAGTTTTGAGCTTATGAATATCCTCATTATTATTCAAGTATTATTCATGTAACCATTCATTAAGCTCAACCAAATTGTTTCTATCAAAAAGCAAAGACATGAAATTACCTTCGATGTTGCACATTGCTCTTTGAATCTTCTCCATGTCTTCAAGGAAGGATGGCTCCTCTAATCAATAAAATTTCCAACAAGAATTTGACACCAATTATTTAGTGTCATTGAGTATGCTAAGGGCCTCATTGATATTCATTTCATTCATCAACAAATACCCTTCAATGAAGGATGGTTCATGGGAGTGAACAACCTCCTCCTCTTCTTTATTCTTGATTTGATCAACTTTTTGAAGCTCAAGTGGTGATCGGAAATTTGATATGGTTCTTCATTATCTGCCACAATATCTTCATCTTCATGCTCATGAGAAATTTGTCTTGCAACAACACTTTCAAATATGATCTCTATGTCGCCAACATAGAGTTGTGAGCACCCATCAGTAGATGCCCTTTGGTCCATGTCCATAGTAGAATGTGTCTGAGAATGATATTATATATTTTCAAGGGACTCTTCTTCATTATCATGTGATGTTTCCTTGTCTTTTTCAGAGTCACTTGGGAGTGACTTTCGATCCTCATGATGTGATGCTTTTTCTGCTTCACCCCCCATAGAACTTGGTGGCTCCTTGGTCTCCTCCATACGTGTGGATTGTTGATTGTTCCTTAATGAGTTCACATATTCATTATTGTGCGTAAATAAATAAAAAATATCATCAAAGTCTTCTAAAATAATGGTCTTATGTGTCTCTCCATGATGGGAACTACTACTATCCCTTGCCGCCAACTTACCCCTAAGTTGGCTAGCCACCAATTCGAACCCTTGCATAATCTACTTCGTCGTATCATCAAAATATGACTTGATGAGTTTATTAAATTCATCCCTATTATACATAATTTCAATAGGTTCCAATACCATGCTTTGATACCACTGTAATGTCCCTTTTTTGGGAATATTGGAGAAAATTACAAATTGGGCAAATTCAAGCTTGACTAGTCATGACTCTAGAGGGTTCCAACTTTCCCCAAATGGTCCTGAATTTGAAAGTAAATTGTATGGTGAGTCTTAATACATACCAAGGCGTTTTATTTACACTTTTAATCTTCCTTTATACCTATGCAACCTTGTTTTGGGTTAAGGAGAAACAATGAAAATTTACTAGGAAAATGTGGTCAACTAGTCCTTCTTGGTTTGGTTCCAAACACCACCAAACCTTTCCAAAATTATTATGGAGGGATAATATGGGATTAAAAACATACTAATGTACCTCAAAAACTCAATTGTATAATCATAAATTTATTTTTACATGTTACTCAAATTTGCACAACTTTGGCCAATTTCTAGCTTTAGACTAGTGAAACCCAAGTTGACCCAAATGCACCCAAATGAATTTGAATTATATATGGAAGAGATTGAGGTGTATTAATACATCATAATGCATAATATTAATTACAATACACTTACCAATTGATTCTGAAACTTGATTTTGGCCATACGGAAAGAAGGACAAAAACTCTAGGAAACCGATGTTAAAACCCCCAAGGGTAGATGACACTTTTGGCTCTCCAAATTTGAGAAAAGAGTATGAGTATGAATATAATACATACTGGTATTTAATTAATCATAGGTATTATTTCTTAAAATGGGTTATAAAGTACAACTTTCGTATGATAACTTTCAGTAAAATTGCTTAGGGGGAAATGGCATTGCTAGCTCCATTTTAACTCATAAAAAGTACATGAAATAGTCCAGAACATGGCATGATGAATGGAGACCATATAAAACATATAAATTGATTCCTAAACATAATTTAACATCATAGAAACTAATTAATACGTATCATATATATAACTCCTTTGAAATGAAATCCAAACACATGAAAACTAGTCATTCGAACTCGTCGGAATGCAAGCCTTTCACACATGGATCTATGATATTTAGAAATACACATCATATGGACATAAGAGTACAGATCCATGCATCATATATTGATTCCCCATTATCATCAAACTTGTATAAACGTCCTCATACAAATCTGTTATGCAACTCTTTCCAAAATGGAAGCCAAATACATGAAAACTAGTCATTCTAGAGCATGGGAATGCAAGCCTTTCATACATGTATTTATGATATTTTGCCTTACAGATCATATGGACATGATATTACAGATCCATAAATCATATTTCACAGCTTGAACACCAAATATACTCACAAAGCGCAAGCACCACTCCAACAAGTGTGCCCTCAACATGATAGTGTGGGAGAATGGAGAAGGAATGAGAGAATAGGGGAATATATGAGAATTTGACTCTATGGTATCTCCATTAACCAACTTGGAAAGGAATCCAACTCCCTTGAAATTGGCTCACAAGCAGGGAGAGTGAACACTCATTGTGCAATGGACAAGCAAAAGCTCTCCAAAATGCCAAAGGCCAATTAAAAAATGATCAAAAGCCATTCTAATTCCTGATTAAATCCTTTTATTAACTTCATGACGACTCCTAAGGTTGAATTTCCCTCCATGGGATTCCTCCAACTCATCTAAGTGGTTTAGTAACTCTCATGACACTTGTCTTCCTCTTCATGCTCCAATTCTTTCCCCAATTCGAATGGCTTCCTCTAACTTCAAAATTAGACCTCTTGGTGGATTTTTTTAGCCCTGCCATGTTAGATTTGTCATATGTCTACAATAAGGTCTGAATTTGTCATACTTGTCATAGAATCTTTCATCCTTTGTTGTCACAAAGTGCATGTAATCTCCTTCCAAGTGGCACACCTTGTCTTCTAGTCTCTGCATCTTCCATGGGAGTTACTCTCCTTTACCTATTCAAATTCCTTGGCTCATTATATGATATTTGAAACCATAGTTCCCTCCAATAATGTTACATTACTCATGTTTTTGAATTTGGATGAAGATCATGCCAAGTGTGTGGGGAATCTAGTCATCCAAAGGCTCCATAAGCTTCCAAGTGTCTTCATGAACCCATGCCACCTTACTTTATTAGAATTTATCATTTATGTGACCCATTTAAATGTTAATATCGTAAACTAAAGTCCTTTTGGGTCCCATAGTTCCTCATTACAAAATTTATGTCTCCATCTCAACCTTGGGAACTAGTAGGTTGGTGGAACATTATTTGCAAGTAGTCTTATTTGGAAATTATTTAATTGGGGACATGACACAAATGATATGGGACAAGTGAGACGAACATGTCCTCACTTGAATTCTGAATGATTCAGGCTTTTGGTGGTCCAAAAGCTCCTTAGTGGGGAGGTTTGATCCAGTAGGATCTCCGATATTGATCAAACTTAAAGTCTTCAAAATGAAAATAGGAGCTTGTAGATGCGTAGAGATCAATGAGAGATTTCCAAAAATGTTCATTTCATGCAAAGCGGACTCTGGATGTGAAAGTTATTCAGTTTTGAACTTTCAACGAAACATGTAAAAATGATGTAGAAAGTGGAAAAAAAGGGGTGCTATGTGGCACCACTGTAAGTGTGACATGTGGGACATATGGAGATGATGTGGAACCACCATAGTGTGCCACATGGTAGTTCAGTACAATTGAAAAGCATGGTTGGAAGGTGTGTTTCCATGTGGAGGTGATTTGGCAGCCAAGTGGACAAACTAGAGGCATCCACATGGCAATATGGTTGGACACCTTATAGTTATGTTTACCAAAAGTTTTGTGGAGTTAAGAAGGATCGAACCCCTGACCTCCTTAGTCGCCAATGATCCCACTCCACCTGCCTTACCATCTCTTCTGCTCTTTGTTGCTTAACCCTTATGGGTTAGAGCTTGCCTGCTTTCATCCTCTATGATATGCTTTTGAGACTTGGTAGACTTAAGCAGTAGGCTTTTCCCTCACTTAGGTTCATCCCTGATATGAACTCAACTATTATCCCGGGGCAATAGCTTCCATACCATAAGCTAGAACTCCCACCCGGATATATTTGTTACCCCATCCTATAGGGAGGGCGTGAAGGGTGGAGCAGTGGAGGAGGAGTAAGTCAATTCGGGGGTGCAGGCTAGTCTGGAGTTGGAGGCAAGAGGATTTATTGATCCGCAAGAGGATTCCTAACTTTCACTCCTCAATTGTGGGCGAGGACAAGAATAAATTTATCTCTATTGTCTAGCTTGATGTGCAATTGAGTACTGTCCGACCGGGAAGTGTTTTATTCCATGGATGGGAGTGATGACCCCACAGAAGGAAGTAAGGATGGAATGAGGGTAATGAAATAGTCGGGGGTACAGGTAGGAGGAAAAGAAAGGGAGTTAACTCCCTTCCAGAAGGAAAGGATCTCAACGAGGTCGGGATAGCGACAAATGAACTTACCTTTATGACATCCAAATAATTAGGCCAGCCAGCCAAGAGCCCAATAGTTAGTTAGGCCAACCAAGAGAACAAAAGGATAGTCTCCTTTAATCGAGTAGCTCTTCCTGGGATTATCGTTGGGAGGCAGGGAGTTCAACCTGACAAACGAAATAGAAATAATAGCTAGTTGGTTAGTAGGCAAGAACCAAAAGAGTTTATTTGTTTTCCGACCTCACTATAGTTATCCGGCAAGGAAAAATTCACCCTCGGTTGGAAAGAATGTAGGTTAGTTGTCCATCCTTCAAGATTTATTGTTTGGTTGGACCATCCTATCTGGAAGGAAGGTTCAATCATCCTTGTTTCCCCCCTGCCCCCCTCCCCCCCGCCGCACACCCCTTGGTAACAAGTAGAGAGATCTCCCTGCCTGGACCAACGAGCCCCAATGGAGAGGACTAGTTAGTTCACTCTCCTCTCCATCCTGAACCGTGGGTCCTAACAGGGGTGAGGGATGAGTTGTTTAACCAGAAGTCATAACTGACCATCCTTACCCTCTGAAGCTACAATTATACTAACCTGAACTGAACACGAAATCTTTCACTGATGAATGTTTGTAGTTGACCGAGTGAGCAGAGGAATAAATGTTTGGCCAATCCAATGGAATTAGTTCTCCGATAGTCCATCCTAAACCGGGGGCAAGAGGAGTTGTAACTTTTTACCCTTATAGATTTTCACCCAAGGGATTCTACATCACCCCTGGCTAGCCGCCCATCATTTTGATTTTCTATTGGCATTCAAGCTTGTAGTACTGTAAGGGTAAGCATATGTATGTCCTTCGCGAAGATGGCCTTCCACCAAGGTACTTCTGCTTTTAACCTTTTTCCATAAGCCTTTATACAAGTCCACCAAGTATCACCGACCACTGGGATGAGGGTAAACAGGAAGGAGCCATAAATTTGATGCGACCAACAATGTTGTTGATTATGTGGCTCTAATCCTTGGCCTTCGAACTACATTATACCTAGACATGAAAGCCATTAATATCCCTGGATACTCACACTTTATTTGTTATCAAGTCTCGGAGGCATACGTGGTGAAAACTGAGACTTTAAAGAGATATCATGATATTTTTTTATCCTTATTGAAACAACTTTATGAGTACACCATAAAGAGTGTCCCTAGAGAAACCAATGTCGATGCTTGTTTATTAGCTGCATCTGCAGCTAGGAACTCACCTCCTTTAGACTTATCCAGGGATAAGTTGCTTTTAGATGTTGCATCCAATGTAATCCAAAGCCCTTGTGATCCTATTGCTTAATTTTTGAATCAAATCAATGTCATTTACTCAGATGATAAAGTTCAGTCTGATCAAGGGAACCCCTTTGCGGAATAAATATTGTGGTGCCAGGACATCCGTGACTGCCTTTAGAAAGGTACAATCTCTCCTGAGTATAAAAACAAGTCCAAGAGGAACTTTATGAGAAATGTATCATGTAGATATGTATTGATCGGTGGTATGTTGTATTTAAGAGGTTTTTATGGCATGCTCCTTAGGTGTCTTAACAAGGATGAGGCAACTCAAGTACTTAGAGAGGCACATGTGAGCATTTGTGGAGGCTACTTTAGTGCATTAGCTACTTAAAATAAGATATTTTACATGGGATACTTTTGGTTTACCATTAAAGAGGATGTAAAAGACTTTATTAAAAAGTGTGCGGCCGTCGTGGATACTATGTAATATCCTCTCATGCCAAAATCATCCATGCTCCAACCAATGGTCTCATTCCAATCCAATCACCTTGACCTTTTTCATTGTGGTCTTTTGATTTAATCGAGAAAATAAATCCTACATCCTTTGATGGTCATAAATACATTATCACAACTACTAACCATTTCACCAAATGGGTGGAAGTTGCTCCTCTTAGGAAAGTCACTGGTTCCATGATTTATAAGTTTATACTTGAAAACACCAATTGTCGATTTGGTGTCAGTGGATATTACAAATTTCCACTTAGACCTCATACGATCATTTAAGAAAATGGTACACAATTATGTTGTGTTGAGCTGAGCTAACTTTTGGAATAAACATTAAACAAAGGTTCTCAACCCCTTATTACCTCCAAGGAAACGACCAAGCGAAATCCACCACCAATACTTTTATTATAATCTAGGCAAGAACAGTACTTGGCTCCTGGCATAAAGTGAATCAAAACCATTCATCGGGTACATAACCACCTAGGAATCATAGGGAACCTTCCTGAAGGGCATGTTTTATTAAGAAGAAAATCTATTTCATTGTTTGGATGAGAAGCGTCTTCGAGCTTTGGAACACTCACGAGTGTACCGAGATCGAATGACTCGAGCTTATCAAAATAATCAAATTACTATAGAATTAAAGGAAGGCGACCTTGTGCTACGCTATAACTTTCAAAATGTCGTGGACCGTGAAAGAAAAGGAAAATTTGAACCTAAAAAAAATGGATTGGGCCTTTCCGTGTTGTCAAGGACCTTAAAAATGGATCCTTTCAAATTTAAGATTGTAAGGAAACATTTATTACTCTCCAAGAAATTCCATGTACCTAAGTACTTTATACGAGCCTCAATCTATGCTTGGGCACCTAGAGATGATCTGTGGATGCACTTGTGAATTCTCTTTGGATTTTACTTAAATCATGATATTTTTAACTTTCATCTTGCATGCCTTGATGAAATCTGCTTTGATCCTTTATGAAAATTTGATGCTTTTAAAACTTGATCATTTTCATGAGGTTTTACTTCTTGATTCTTATGTGAAATGCCAAACCTTTGTGAGACACCTATGGCCGAGGGAATTAATTAGACTTACCTAGGCACTTCATACTAAAGATCCTTGGTGAGACATGTGTATGTCCTTGTTATACTCGACACTTCACTAGGTGCTTTGTGTAATAACGTGCCTTTGTCCCACATTCTTTTACCCCTATTATTTGCACTTTCCATTCCATATTGCTTGGGCCACGATGAAACCCTAGGTAACTACGCTAGGGACATGTGTATATTGTTTCATAAGTTGGGCGAGTTGAAATGTTTTCCAAGGTAGCTTACTTAGTGGTTTGATAAGTTGCCAGTGTAGGGAAACACATTGATTTGCTTATGGTCTCCTCATCCTTAATATTTTACTAGTAATAGATGAAAGTAGGGCCAAACATGATGGGAGGCATACCTGTAATGCCCATAAAAAATAAGGCGACCCCCTCCCTACCGCTGCCAAGATGACATTGACAGTAAGTGATCAGAATATTTTGGTGATCGAGGTGTTACGTGGGACAAAATGTTGGTTGGAATACATTCGGTACCGACTCACCCTGGCTTTGACCGACATTAGAACTCACCTGCCCCGCGAAGTTAGTACAACCTCATTACTACTATGATCAGCCTAATGACCTAATATATTTATTCATACATAAATGCAATAAGGCTACATATTCTACCGACATCACAATTATTACGATGAGACTAGAAGCCAGGCACTCCCTGAACTCTAACCTTGCATCTCGCTGAAGGGGCAGGACTACGTTGAGCATAGCGAGTTGCCCCTGAACCACGAGGTCTTTCCTTGTTACATGGACAAAACTAAAAGTGATTCTCAAATTGTTGTTTTTCCACGGACACTCGAACTATAAATGTATTCTAACTTGTTGTCTTTCTACATGCACTTGGAATATAAAAGGGATTACGTTGTTGAATTTGATGTGGTTCCACTAGGTATCTGTGGAATTGTGTTGGCTAGCCTGTATTTATATGATCGAAAGGCAATATTTTATAGAGAACATAATCAATATCATTTGTTTAAATAAGGAATTGAGTATATTGTACATTCACATTCATTTAAAAATGACAGATCATTAGGCACTACACAACAACTAAAAATGGTTGTTAATGCAAGTCAAAATTTGACGCTTATGTCTATGCAATGTAAGAAAGAAAAGAATCCTAAGCATGAAAAGGAAGTGTCATTTCTGTACAATTCACCTAATATGGTTGATAGTGTTCCTATGGTAAAACATAAGCATGATATGGGTACAATCTCTTTCGTATGTTTAATTTTGATATTCATCTTTCTACTGTTCAACAGTATATGATTGGTTCTGACAATATTGAATGAAGATTTGATGAAAAATGGATTAATGTACTTAACAATGTTAGTACAGTGTTGATTTTTATTATGATGAGTCAAATGTACAAGTTCTAGGAAGAATGGACAAATGATACGGGACAAGTGAGACACACATGTCCTCATTTGAGTTGTGAATGATTCAGGCTTTTGGTGGTCTAAAAGCTCCTCAATGGGGAGGTTTGATCTAGGAGGATCTCAGAGATCGATCAAAATTAAAGTCTTCAAAATGAGAGTAGGAGCTTGCATATACGTAGAGATTAGTGAGATTTTTTTGAAAGCGTTCGTTTCGTGCAAAGCAGACTCTGGATGTGAAAGTTATTCAGTTCTGAACTTTCGGCAAAACATGTAAAACTGATGCAGAAAATGGCAAAAAATGGATGCCACATGGGATGTATGGAGCTAACGTGGAACCACCACAACGTTCCGAGTGGCAGGTTAGTACAATTGGCAAGCATGGTTGGAAGGTGCGATTCTATGTGGAGGTGATTTGACAGTCTATTTGGAAGCCAAGTGGACCAAGTGGACCAACCGGAGGCTGTCATGTGGTAGTCCAGTTGGCCACCTTATAGTTATGTTTACCAAAAGTGTTTTGGAGTCAAGAAAGATCAAACCTCAACCTCCTTAACCTCCAACGATCTCACTCCACCTGCCTTACCATCTCTTCTGCTCTTTATTCCTAAATCCTTATGGGTTAAACTTATATTTAAGTTTGATTTGATTCTGCTCTTTGTTCCTAAATACTTCTGGGTTAAACTTATATTTAAGTTTGTTTTGATTCTATTTTGAAGAAAAAAGTTTCCTAAATACTTATGGGTTAAACTTATATTTAAGTTTGATTTGATTCTATTTTGAAGAAAAAAGTTGACCAAAGGATTAATCCCTCGACCCCCATACTAAGTAATATTGTATCATGCAACAATACCATGAAACCAACGATCGACCCCCATACTAGGTAATATTGTATCATGCAGCTATACTCCAAGTTTGTTGGAATATTGTCTTCAAATCAATCAGAAAGACATGTGCCACGGGGTCAATTGATGCCCAATTTTTCCACTATCTCAAAAGGTCATATGGAGCTACCTAGCACCTAACCATGGGCGATACCATATCGAGGACTCACCAACAAACTATTCCTAACAAATGTGAAAGAACTTAAACCCAATACTTAAGCTTATGTTATGTGTTATTACTTAGTCATTTTCTTGACTTAACCAAAACACATGTGCATACCAAAGAATATAAGGGACACGGCGTATATATGGGTAGGTGCCCAAATAGACGTGCCCAAGTCTTTATATAAATCAATGTTACAACAATTTACATGGATATCAGTTGGTGTATCCCCATGGAATAGCCTCACTGATGTGTTTCCCAACTCAACACAAATACAAATAAAATCCAAGATATTTCCTCCTTCATGAGTTCATCCTGATGTGTCCCTCTACTGATACAAACTACCACCTATTGTTCCTACAACTATTATTTGTCCAAGTAACTCCCTAATCCATGCAAATATCACCCCTACACCTTGCACTTCCCAATGGAACCGTTGCCCTAGTCATGTCACTAGGTTGTGCTCTTGTTAGGATCTCCCACAATTTTCCTTCAAGCTTCCACCACACGCTTCACTTATACTTGCATTTTGGCATGAGGGTGTGCCTAAGGCTCCACCTTGTGGCACTCCTTATCCCACACACTAAGTATTCTAATGCTCTTATGTCCACTTGCTCTTTGTTGTGGGCTTCCATTCGACTTACTACTTTCTCTTCTTGAATGGGCATGCATCCCTCACAATTTCCTCCAGTCTGTTCCAACTCGTCTTGTCACACTTTTATGGAGGTTTTCCCATCCAACACTTCTCTCCCACGTTACCTACCATCTACTTGGCATTCTTTCCACATAAACATATCTTGGTGGGCACACTCCCCCTTGCTTGAGATGCGCCCTGTTACGCTGCATTTGTACCCAACACACCTTTATATGTGTCCCAGGGAGAGAGAGAATTTTTTTTGTCGGGAGGGATGTTATCAAGCAATGGTGGTCATGGATGGGCCCTTTGGTCCTTCCTTTAAGAGTACTATGGCTTAATGACACTATTGATTGCCCTTTGTTGGGGTTTTTAACACCGAGGTTGGTGTCTGGGGCTCCTAGGGGTTGATAACTGGGTCACATGGCCCCAAATATTATTTTCTTTCTCTGTTTCCTTTACTTCAGTTGCGAGACATTCATCTCCCTTCACAAACACTTAGGACACCCTCCTAGCCCTTCAGCTAGCTAGCACTTTCTCTCCCTGGTCTTATTTCCTCAAAGGAAGTTATCCTCCACTCCAGACCTTCTTTTTGCTTTGAAGAGGGCATTGAGGGATATTATAAGAATTCTTGGGGTTATATGGGGTATAACGCCCTCACTCCAACTCACTTCAGCCTTTCGTTTGGAGTGATTCGCTTAGTTTAGCAAATTTTGGCACTTAGGGGAAAAGTACCCCATGCATTCTACTATAAGCCTACATTATGGCTATTTTTTCATTATTATTTTGTTTTAATTTTAAGTTGACGTTATATAATTTCAAATTAACATTCTAAAGGCATGTCAGCCTAGATAATTTTGTAAAGGTGACTGTGAGATCATATAAATATATCTCCTCACTTCATTTTTAACAAGACTCATGGGATAAAACACTATGCATTTATTTTACCTTTCTTAGGGATATTTGGAGATACGTGCCCCTCTTCAGAAAGGTTTTTTTTTTCTGGGTTTATGACAAGGCCTTGAAGCATCTTGGTTTTTTCTGCTCTTTCTCAAGGGTGAAGGTATGATTTGTTGGTGAAACATGTGCATAAGGAGGTATCTATGTCTTGTCTTCATGTCTCGTTATTAAAATTTGATGAATGATGTTTACTTGTAGATGGAATGGTATCCATTAGGTTGCATCTTGTCTTGGCTAACTCTTCATCAACTTTTATCACCTTAGATTAGAAGCATGTTCTCTTTAGGAATCTTCTAGGGCTAATCACCTCGATCTTTAGATTTGTCTCCTAACCTAGGTTCTCCTTCTCACTAGGTAAACCATCCTCCCTAGATGCCCTAGGTTAGGTAGGGTTTTGCTAGGGTTGGTCTCCTCTTTCCTTCACCTCTTTCATTCTTTCTTTTCCAATACCTAGTCTAGGGTTAGATTTAGGGTTAGTCCTAGGTCCCTTCCTCTCCCCTAAGCCTTTGCATGCTTTCAAAACAGTCCCTTAAACACCTTCTAACACCTTCGCTCCTCTTGCCATAGGCCTCGCTCTGTCTCCCCGACCCTTTTACTGCCCTAACTCTCTCCTTCGTTGCCCTCCAAAATTACCTTAACATGCATGCTAGAATCCTCAGCCTCATTCTATCTACCCTTGGGTCTGCTATTGAAGTAACCCTTATTCCTCACTCTCCTCCTAAACTCCCTATCTAACCCTCGCCCTCTTCTTTTTCCATCTCTCCTTCCTCCCTTTCCTCCTCAGCTGGATTTTCTTCCTCCCATTTCCATCACAGTCATCCATTCGTGGCCTCCTCCTAGCCTCACCTATCTTCCCTAACCCTCGGGCCTACCAAACAACCTCTAAGATGCCCTCATTACACCTTCCCAACCTTCCTCTACCCTTGAATTTTTTGCAGCACCTCTCTACCTTATCCTCGATCACCCTTTCACAACCTTGCAGGTCTTCCTTCCCTCTCCACTTTAGGTTAGTCATTTAATAGACCTTGTTCCCATCCACGTTTAGGGTTTCCCTTATAGTGGCATCCCTCCCTATCTAATGACTGTTTCCCCTTTTGTATCAGTCCTATGTCCCTACAAACAAACAATTAATGGTTAGTGGTTGTTGATGCAAGTTGCATTATTAACAAACTGTCCAACACTTTATTTGCACACTTGGTCTAGAAAAACATCGTTTATAAGTCTGAATCCTTGTGATACTACTGCTGCTAAACATCATTTTTAGACCTTGTTTATAGTTACATGCATTGTTTGTGACCTTCATGTAAAGTCTGCAACTTATATATACAGTTTGGATATGATACATGTTGGATGGTTATTGTTGTAACAAATCACTAGATCATAATAACATTTTATCGAACACATGTTATTGCTTAGGCCAACTATAACTTGGGATGATATATTGATGTGCTGCTACTACTAGTTTATAATAAATACCTAAACAACTACTGCTATCATAGATATTTACATTAATGACATTTTACTTATACTGTTGTACATGTGCATTTCTGATTGTTTGATAAATTAATGGTACTTTGTTAATATCTACATACCATACTATTTGCACATCGGTATTAATTATATACGCAATATGAGCAAGAATGACATTGTTGGTAAGTTTTGAGTCCTCGTTTATATGAATGCATATATTTTTCTAGAAAAGACAAACTCGTAGTCTTATCTAGCGACTGCACAAAGAACTTATCCCACCCCATCAATTAGGTACGTCTTTACTTTTGGTACTTTGGTGATATTTGTTGACCTAACTTGGCAGGTCTCTCTCTGTGACTCCACTCAAGAAAAGATAAATAATATTAAAGAAAATGTTCTTGGGCAAAATATATGGGGATGCTTGACTCGTTTTTCTTCTCAAACATCCCAAGATACCTGAACAAGTTCAACAAGCATCGTTGTCTCAAATCTATTCCAACATTTCACAAGGATGAAGATACAATTGCAACACATGTTACGAAGTTCGAAGAAGTCCTTGTGGCATGGGAGATTACAGAAGAGGATACCATGATACATTTATTTGTTATGTCCCTCGGTATGGGAGGGAATGAGGATGTGGATGCTTGGTATGATGGACTCCCTCCTAGGGGAATATCCTCCTTTCGATAGTTGATCGAAGTATTCTATGATCAATGGGATCCTAGCATTAAGAAGGAAATATTTAAGATTATGAGCGACGAACATGCATCAGAAAATCCTGAAGCACTCCTTGAAGACAAAAATTAATATCAAGAAGAACACATTGAAGAAACCAAAGAATACGCAGAAATTGTAAATTTTCCATGTCCTCAATTAACGGTCTCTTATGATGTTTTGGTTATCTTAGAAGAAAGCTACGAGAATATAGAAGACAACAATTACTTGAAGTTACTCTCTCCACCGGTATATGACTCTTCAAGACCTTGCAGCACCATAGTGGATCCACTCCCTTGTATATGTGTGGGAAAAGAAGTTTTCCCTATCATCAATAAAGTTCCCACTACCTTCCAACCGATCATGTCTCCATAACTAGACTTCCAGCACCATCTTGTGGTAAGTATCGAGGAAGTTATTCAACTATTTCCATCCTATCTTAGTAAGTCATTAATAGTCCATTTTAACAAGATCAAGACAGGTATGCGGTCAGGTATGGTTTTCATCCCTCAGTTTCATAGTGTTTATCACTTATATTTTTGTTTGAAGCATAAAGGTATGAATTATTTAGCCAACAATTTCAAAATTTCAAGGATTATTTGGAATACTAACATGATTGTGTCTAAGATGATAAATATACATGTAAATCCAAGGAAATTCTTAAGTGAATGCAGGGATAGGTTGTGCCTGACATATGACGATTTGCAAAGACATACTTTACCAATTTCCTCTCAAGCATAGAGTCAAGTAATCAATTTCAAGCAAAAACATTTCTTAATAGACATGTATGATGAAGGTATTCGATACATAAGTACACTAGAAGCATGGATCAACAAAGCTTCTCAAAGTGATGCTTCACCATCGCACCAATTTCAAGTCTTCCAGGTTCTTAGGAACCTCTTGTTTCCTTTCCTCACCAAGATAAAGATCCTGGTATACACTCAACATATCATCAATGATGTATTATCATGGATTCCAAATAAAGACAAAGGTAAGATGCCTGGTATGAATTGCTTAATAAGGTGGTTACATTGGTGGTACGATTTCACCTAACTATTTTAATTAATATGTTTAGGGTAGGTAGGGTTAGCTGCATTTTATCTAGGCATATTATTGTTACTTTTGCATTGCATCTGATGTTCCTTCATCATTTAGTTAGCCCTTATTGTTCTTAATTTGTTTCCCTTATTTCGTGAACAAGGGAAGATAAAAATGTCTACCTCAAGATGCTTTTAATCCCATTGGATATTGGATGTGTGTGTAGGTCTACAGGTACCAGAAGATTCACAAGTTCTCGTCCCACAGTTGGATCCAGTGTCACACTGCATCTGTACTCAGCGCACCTTCATATGTGCCCCAGGGAGAGAGAGCCATTTTGTTTGGTCAAGAGGGGTGTTATCAAGCAATGGTGGTCATGGTTGGGCCATTTGATCCTTCCTTTAGGAGCACTATGGCTTAATGGCACTGTTGAATTCCCTTTGTTGGGGTTTTTAACCCCGATGTTGGTGTCCGGGGCTCCTAAGGGTTGATCACTGGGTCACATGTCCCATATTTTGCTTGCTTGCTCTTGCGGCCTTTGCTTTAGCCTCGACACACTCGTCTCCCTTCACAACTACTTATGAAACCCTCCTTACCCTTCAGCTAGCTAGTGCTTTATCTCTCTATCCTTATTTCCTCAGAGGAATCTATCCTCCATGCCATGCCTTCTTGTTGCTTTGAGGAATTTTACAAGCATTATTGGGGTTAGACTGGGTATAACTATTGAAATACTAAGAGGGGGGTGAATCAATATTTGCACAATTATAAAATTTTAATCAAGAGCAAGTTGCTTATCACCAATCATAGCATATCATCAATGTACACAAAAACAATAAGATGCACAATACATAGTATTTTTGACGTGGAAACCCAAGTCCTGGGGGTAAAACCACAGAAGCCTTTTTTAAATGAATTTGACCCATCAATAACTGGGGTAAACACATTTAATACAACTTTATCAGCTACAACTAGAAGGGGCAAAAACCCCTTGGCTTCGTCAACTATAACCGACAAGCTGCTACAACATCTTAACTCACGATATTGTGAGCCCTAGCACCACTCTACCACCCTGAAGAAAAAGAGGACTGAACCTGTGGACTTGTAAAAAACCAATCACTGAACCTACTGCTGATAATCTATGCTCTTTGATCACTTTCAAGTATCACTGTATACCGATAAGTCATTTCATTGCCATACACTCCTCATGTACATCATTGTACACCTCATCATACACAATTACTGAACAAGTAATTATGCTCTGCTTTCAATGAACATAAGGCATGCATTGTCATGCATCATCATCATAGGTATGAATCATCATCATAGGGTATGCATCATCATCATCTCGGTTTGCACAGTTGATGCATCATCAACATCAATTATACATCATAATGCATAGGAGAGCATCATCACACTATGGTATGCATGTACATCATATTGTATAGGAGTGCATCAACTTCATAGAGTGTACATCATTATCACATGCAATATCATCATAAATTGTATCATATATAGCATAAAGGTACACAAAATCATAATCATAGCCTCATATTGACTTCAAATATATATACCAATATAAAGGCTCGCATACTAAGATCAAATATGAACTCTATCCATGAGAGACATGTGCCATCACAAGAGAAACCCAGAAGCATGAACCATACCTTTTCAAAGATCATAATATGAAGAAACAATATACATACCAAAATAAACTCTAGATAATTTCATCACATATCCCTCGTAATAATATTTCCAACGAGCCAAGAATTTTCTAATTCTGATTCCGTATGAGAAAGTTATGCCAATTTTAGTGAAGATGCCCAAACATTTCTCCTCCACAAAGTTTCACACTTTTCTCCAAGAGTTGAAAAATGCCAATGAGAGACTTGATTGATGAACAAATGAAATGTTTGATATTCTATTTATATAGGTCAAGGAGGAAAGTTAGTACCTCAAACTGTGCCGACATTCAATTCAAAACTACAAATAATTAAATTCTATTTTGTTTGGCCGGTTGACCCAAAAAGGTGGGATACACCAACTTCAAAAATTCATATCTCTTAAGTCGTAAAGATTTAGAAGATGATCCACATATCAACGGAAATATATTAATGAGGACTATCTCCTTATATTGGGTTTATTTGTAAATTCTTGGTATAATACCCTTAAATTATTCAATTTGTAAAGGACATCGAGACTCCACACATAAAGGTGGCAAAGACCATGTTACCTTATGCATAAGTTCCAAGGTCAAAGGATTCAATGGACATCATCAAAGGCATGAGGGATTCAATGGTCTTCACATACACATACTTAAAATCAACAAGGAGGAGGCCTCCACCATATTCTCATCATATCAATGGTATCAAGGACTCCAACACCACCAATCAAGTGGGAACAAAGACTTTTTAAAGGATATCATCATTATATTCAAGGTCTCGATAGCATTAAAAACATATCCAATGGTTCCACTATATATCTTCATCACAATAAGATTACCAACACCCCAAAGCAGGGGTACAAAGACCTCACCACTAGTTTACAACACCTTATGGGATTCATATACATGATCACAAGGCTACATCATGTCAATGACCATATAGAGTCCAAGGGCCATCAAACCACCATATGTTTGGGTTCAAGACACAAACTTCCAAGGACACCAAGGAACCCATAAGAATGGGTTCCAACATACCACCATAAGTGTGGGTTCCAAGAAACAAGTCTCCACATGCAAGAGGATCAAGATCTAATCTTGTGGACTCAAGGAACCCATAAGAACTCAACAACCTCAAGACCATCCAATGCAAGCAATGGGATCCAACATCAAGACATCAAGGGACTTACACACATCAGCCACATCATCCATCCAACAACCAATCAAGAGACCAAAACAAGTACGATCATAACAAGCAGCACAAAGACCAGCAACCAAAGATCAATCAAGATCAAGGAACTCAACAATGGACTCAAATGGGACCAATATACAACTTAGGGGCACTTGAACAAGACAAATGGATAACCAAGGATTTTTCCATTGTTCCAAGGCCTCCAAGGGCTTCAAGCTTGGGCTTGGACAAGGTCAAAAGGGATCCTCTAAAACAGACAACCACAAACTAAACACTAACCCTCAGGGGCTCCACAAGGGGCACCAAGGACTCAACAGTTGGAATCAATGACCAGACACTGTTGGCATCAATGACAACTTAATCAACAATAATGCCCTCCATCCATCTCACTCTAGCCTTTCGTTCAGAGTGATTCACTTATTTTAGCAAATTTTGACACCTAGGGGAAAAGTACCCCAGGTAGCCTACTATAAGCCTACATTATGGCTATTTTATTATTATTATTTTGTTTTAATTTTAAGTTGACATTTTATAATTTCAAATTGACATTTTAAAGGCATGTCGTCCTAGAATATTTTTGTAAATGTGAGTGTGAGATCATAAAAATAGATCTCCTCACTTCATTTTTAACAAGACTCATGGGATAAAAACACTATGCATTTATTCTACTCTTCTTAGGGCTCTTTGGAGAGATGTGCCCATCTTGAAGAAGGTTTTTTTCTGGGTTTATGACAACGCCTTGAAGCATCTTAGTTTTTTCGCTCTTTCTCAAAGGTGAAGTTATGATTTGTTGGTGAAACACGTGCATAAGGAGGTATCTATGTCTTCTCTTGATGTCTCTTTATTAAAATCTAATGAATGATGTTTGCTCATAGATGGAATGGCAGCCATTAGGTTACATCTTGTCTTGGATAGCTCCTCATCCACTTTTATCACATGAGAGTATAATCATTTTCTCTTTAGGAGTCTTATAGGGATAATAACCTAGGTATTTATATTTATCTTCTAACCTAGGTTCTACTTCTCACTAGGTAATACATCCTCCCTAGATTCCCTAGGTTAGGTATGGTTTCGCTAGGGCTAGTCTCCTCTTGTATTCACCTCTTTCATCCTTTGTTTTCCAATACCTAGTCTAGGGTTAGATTTAGGGTTAGTCCTAGGTCCCTTAATCTCCCCTAAGCATTCACATTCTTTCAAAACAATCCCTTAAACACCTTCTAACACCCCCGCTCCTCCTCCCATAGGCCTCTCTCCATCTACATAACCCATTTACTACCCTCGTTTCCCTATCTCTCTCCTTCGCTGCCCTCCAAAATTACCTTATCATGCCTGCTAGCATCCTAGGCCTCATTCTATCTACCCTCAGGTTTGCTATTGCAGCAACCCTTATCCCTCATCCTCCTCCTAAACTCCCTATCTAACCCTCACCCTCTCCTTTTTCCATCTCGCCTTCCTCCCTTTCCTCCTCGGCTGGATTTTTTTCCTCCCATTTCCGTCACAGTCATCCCTTTGTGGCCTCCGCCTAGCCTCACCTATCTTCCCTAACCCTCGGGCTTGCTAAACAACCTCTAGGATGCCCTTAGTCCACCTTCCCAACCTTCCTCTACGCTTGACCTTTTTGCTGCACCTCTCTACGTTACCCTCAGGGACCCTTTCACAACCTCTCAGGTCTTTCTTTCCTCTCCACTTTAGGTTAGTCATCTAATACACCTTGATCCCATTCACATTTAGGGATTCCCTTGCAGTGGAATCCCTCCCTATCTATAGACTACGACCCCTTTTGTATCAGTCCTTTGTCCCTACAAATAAACAAACAAATCATGGTTAGTGCTTGATGATGTAAGTTGCATTATTAACAAACTATCCAACACTTTATTTGCACACTTGGCCTGGAAAAACGTCGTTTAAAAGTCTAAATCCTTGTGATACTACTGCTGCTAAACATTGTTTTCAGACCTTTTATATAGTTACATGCATTGTTTGTGACCTTCATGTACAGTATGCAACTTATATACACAGTTTAGATATGATGGTTATTGTTGTAAAAATTCACTAGATCATAATGAAAAGCTATCGAACACATGTTATCACTCATGTTATTGCTCATGCCATTATAACTTGGGATGACATATTGGCGTGTTGCTACTACTAGTTTATAATAAATACCTAAACAACTATTGTTGTCATAAATACTTACAGTAATTACATGTTACTTATAATGTTGTACAAGTGCATTTCTCATTGTTTGATAAATTACTTGTACTTTGTTAATATCTACATACCATACTATTTGTACATCGGTATTAATTAGATACACAATTGGATGAACTTGCACAATTCATATGCATGCTTATAGTACATATATTCCACTTTTTTATTGACTCCATTAGGCACTGGTCACTAACCTTGCACGCATATGAGATATACTTGGTTTATAAGTTTATTTTGTAGAGTTACATAGGGATCTCCCCTATGAGGTTTCAACTTCCCAAGAAGTTGGGAGAAGTGACTAAGGTCACAGTGGTCACTTTCTCCACATATGTTTGTCGACGGCTTGGAGTGCCATTTCAACCAGTAACACGCCCCACTTAGTGCATGCTCTTAGCCATGCATCAGGGTTGGGGCATTGCAGCATCCCCCACCTCAAGTAGTTTTCATTCTTGGAAACATATCCAAGACACTTCACTACCTCTAGAAACACATATCAAACAACTACCTACTACACACAGTCCAGTCACTCAATCCACCCTTAATGCTTCATCTCTGCTAGACTGCATGGTGTGTCTTCCACTGTCTCTCAATAATTGTTTGGTTGATCAATTCATCCAATCAGAGTTCATGGTTATTTTGTTCCAATTCCTCTGCATGAACTCTCCACAAACCGGCGACCTCTTTCTCTTTGGAAAATCCTACTTGTTTCGTCCCACCTTGACACTTGAACCTGTTGTCCCAAGCACCTTTGGATTCTTCTTCTAGCATACCTCTTGCTCAAGGCATTTGCGACCACTTCTACCTCCAAAAAAGGTAGAAGGTTGATTCCTTTGGATACTCTATCCAAGGAATGTGGGTGGGTGCTTCCCTTGTCCATCACCCAAACTGTCCTCTTTTCTCAGTTCTCTTGCATCCCACTTTCTCAAGTGTAGAAGGAGCGACACATTGCCACAAATCGTGTTGTCACCTTCAACAAACAACTGTTGCGGCTTCCGATTTGTCAATCCATATCTTCCCATCTGCATTCGAAGTGCCTACACCACTACTTGGTGTGATTTCATCTACTATTGCGCATCTCATTCCACAACTCTAATTCTTTCCCATGGTTGTGCAGTAGTCAACAATATTATCTAAGCTTGTCAAAGCTAACTCCACTAGCTTCTCCATGGTGTGCATCTACTCTTATACCACCTGTAATGGGATCAACCAATGCTTGGGTTTTCCACAGTCTCAGAAACCCATGCAACATTACTTGCTACCCAATCGAGGGTGAGACCATCTCAGTGGCTCACAGGAAAACTACGCCTAACCAATGCAAATTTCTTAAACCCAATACTTAAGCTTACGTTATTTTTTATTACTTAGTCATTTTCTTAACTTAGCCAAAACACATGTGCATGCCAAATAATACAAGAGCCACAAAATATAAGGGTGGGAACCCAAACTGCCACGTCCAAGTCTTTATATAAAATCAGAGTTAAAATAGTTTACATGGATAGTAATCGGGGCATCCCCATGGACTAGCCTCATCGATGTGTTTCCTAACTCTGCACATACATAAGAAACCCCAAGATATTTCCTCCTTCGCGATTTCATCCTGACATGTCTCTCTATTTCTGTGGACTGTCGCCTATAGTCCGTCCAACTGTTCTATACCCAAGTGACTCCACAGTTCATGTAGAGCTCACCCCTATGGCTCACACTTCCCAACTAAACTTTAGTTTTGGTTGTGTCACTTAATGGTTCTCTTTCTAGGATCTTCCACAATATGCCTTCAAGCTTCCACTAAATGCTCCACTTATACTTGCACTTTGACGTGAGGGTGTAACCAAGGATCTGCCTTGTGGTTCCCCTTCTCCCACATGCTAAGTATGCCAATGCTATTTTTCTAGTTTCTCTTTGCAGTAGGATTCCAACCAACTTGCCACTTGCTCGTCCTTCCTAAGATCGTGTCCCTCAAGATGCACTCCAACTCGTGCCAACTTGTCTTGTTGCGCTTTTGTGGAGATGTTCCCATCCAACACTTCTCTTCCACACTACCTATCATCTGCTTGCCTTTCTTTCTACACAAAGGCAACCTAGTGAGCGCACGCCTCCTTACTCTAGACTCACCCCACTTGGTGCAGGCTCCTAGCCATGCATCGAAGTCGGGGCGTTACAAAATGGATCCCCACAAAGGGTGCTTGATATCATCACCCCCACTTGCATGATGATAGACATCTCTCAAATCGGTTTGAAAGAGTGCCCACCTAGAACCTACCCTGATAGAATGTACCATGCAGAACACCCTTCTGAAACAAGGGACGTGATTGTTAAAAAGGGAGAGTATTTTCCCCTCAAGTGTCTTCATTGTTCCTGGTTCGACTCGTCGACACACTCATTTTCCACTATGGTTCCTGGTTCATGTCGTCGACACACTCAATTTCCATTATGGCTCCTGGTGTTGATTCCCCCCTCATACCAATCACAATCGAGGGGGTACTTGGTTTCCAATTATGGATTGTAGAAGAAGCCACTATTTTAGCGCCAAGCTCAGCAATATTCACCTTCGCATTTGTTGTCTCGCTGCTAAGTCACCAACAACCATCGTCAATAAGAAATTTATCTACATTTGTATGGCTCTAGTCTTACCTAGCCTAACTCCTAGCACTGTCCTAACCACGATATGCACTAGAAAATTAAGCGTAAGGCAACGACTTCCCCCCCCATTCTCATTTGCCTCGAATTTTTTGAGAGAGGGAGAATGTTTGAGCTCGATTTCTTAGGCATTGTCCCTTTCGCTATGCAACACTACATTTAGGATATGGAGGCTCACATTCATAGTAGTTTGGAGCGCTGTGCCTTAGATAATATTTTTGAGGAGATAGGGCATATGGTTGAAAAATTTGGTTCCATTTGCACCTGGGAAACGAGATAGAACAAAACCTTGACCCTTCTATGGTACACCAAGACATTGCTCAACCAAGCTCTCCCAAACTATCTTAAAGGCAATATGTTGGACAACACTCAATAAATCAAATTGGTTGCCTTAATGGATTGTGTTGAAAGATGGTTGAGTTGAATGGCCAAGGCCCAAATAGATTTTGATGCTAAGCTCAATTCCTTAGACCGCGAGCTAACTAGAAAAGTATTCAGCATACCCACAACGACCTAGGAAGATCCCCAACTTATTTTTTGTCACCATCCTAATTTTTCTTAGCTAGGAGAGTTTTCATGACTGAATGAAGATGACCAAAAAATGAAACAGCATGCCTCTGCTCTCATTTACATTTCAAACGACGAATTATCAAGCTCTAGTCAAGCTCCACTCATAGGCTTACTCAGTCCTTTTATGTTTTCTTTTCTGCAAACATGGTTAAAATTAACTTTTTTAGTTTTTGCTAGTTGTTAATGTAGGCTATAAATATCGGCATGTGGGATTCTTTTTGGATTTTAGTATCTCCAGTATTTATCTCATTCTTTTTGGATTTTAGTATCTCCAATATTTGTCTCAATTTCTATGTTAGTTTGACAATAGTTAGAATGGTTTCTTAGTTTTAGCCAAAAGATTGAGCGGTTGTGCCTAGTTCACAACCTATTGTTACTCTCTATGTACATTTGTTTATATTTTAATAGAATACAAACTTCTAAATTTTTTTATAAAATAAATAAATAAATGTTTGTTAGATTTATTTTTTTAATTGTTGTATTTTTTATTTTCATTTTCTTTAATTGTT
>LPNX010403301.1:434003-513740 GCA_001517045.1 Pseudotsuga menziesii
ACAATCAAAACTTTACAGTAACACTAATCACTTCTTGATGCAGGGCAAAATATAAGTATTACTGATATTTTTGGGAAAAGGAAGTGGGATAATGGAAGAAACCAAAGACAAATATGGACAGAGATTATTCCTTCCCTAAGGACTTGGATGTTGGGTCCTTTAAGGTTTCGAAATCAGCTCCATTGAATCCTACTCCCACGCTTCTGGGTGTCCCAACCGTGCCAACTAGGAGAGAACAGTCACATCAATTCAACCAGGGCTTATGGAAGGTTCAGATGTTTTATCAGTCATGTAGTATTCATCATATAAGTTTTCATAAGGTTAGGATCTGATCTAGAGCAATTTGGGACTGTTTGGACTGATTTGGGAAAAAACTAGCAACTTGGACCGGGAAGAACCTGTGCAAATGAGGCTACTCAAACATGGTACAATCATAACAAATTGTCAGTATATGAGTTTGGAGGGGTATATGGGTGAGTTAAAATACTACAACAACTTTCATAACCTCATTTGAGTTTGTATAACTTCCAGAATGCTAAAAACATTGAAACTAGTCGAAATTGCCTATTTAAAGAGCAAGAGTATGCAAATATTGACAAATTTCATATCAGACTATGATCAGGTACGCAAATATTGTTCTACAGGGACTGATATATTATACTAAAATCATTGTATCATTCATACATTAATTCCATAGTCATTATATCATTTTTATTACATCCAATTGTCAAAAGATCCCGTTGAATGGGCAATAAAAAATCTTCTCATGAAAATTTAGCATGAAGGCTCTATGGGATAGAATACTTACTGCCATACAGAGATCATAATTAGTGAATTTATACTATAGAGGTCATGCTGAAACTTGTAGAGTTGCTCCTCAACTCATTGTAACCTGCAATGAAAATTGGAAGGGGAGAGAGAATAAGGGGGATGGAAACTTGGGGCGCGTCACCCAAGAAGACTGAGGCTCATAGCTCAGTATGGAAGCCTTAGCTTCATTCAAAATCAAAATAATCATCAACAAAACTGAAGAATGGAGTTGGAATTATCCTTAAGTAAACCTTGGGAGACTTATTGAACAAGTCCATCACATGTTGAGCAAGTTGCCACTTGCAAAAACCCTAACCCTAATCATGAATTCGCCCTCATTGAGGAAAATAAAATGTATGAGTCATGTATTATGTTTCACTCTCATTAACTCTTCATCAAAATAGAAATTGTGCCCTCCTTTGGCCCATAGTTGCATGTTTTTACCTTGATTGCATTTCCCGCACTTTTTGCTTATAACTGCTCATCACAATAGAAAATGCACTCTCCTTGAGTAATTAGAAAATTTGTGCATTAGGTAATGTTTCCTTGCTTTTCATCCTTGCACCAAATTGGAAACTTATTTGGATAGTTTATATCTTTTCTATGACATATTTATTTTTCCTTCTTTTGCACTGTTTCCATTTTTCCATCCTAGGAAAGTTGCCTAATGCACCCTCCTGCCTTGACAACTCATTTCCACCATTAATTATTTTTCATAATAATTAACTAATTACAAATAACATGAATTTAGAAATTACATGCCTCCATAGTTGTAAATAATCAAAATTCCTATGCATAATTAATTAATTCAATGTTTAACCCCTAGCCACTTGACAAGGTCAATACTTTCAAGGTCCCTTCAAGGGAGGGACATGACAGTCCTCCCCTCCCAAGTATGCTTGTCCTCAAGCAGAAGCACTCCAAAGTGATGCAAAATTTGTCCACCATGTTTCTGCTACACCACTCTGATTAGAGTCATTTCTCCAATGACCACTTCTTTCAACAAAATTTCCAACCTAGTTAAGGTAACTAAGTAGAATGCTTGGATCCCACTGCCTTCTCTGCAAGGATCCAAATGTTGTTGCCCCTTTTTGGAAATATGTCTTACCAAATAATGCCAGGGTCCCATGTTTTTATCTGCCTCCTTCCAAATATCAGTAACAACAACAAATTTTTATCATTGTAGAAGATGAAAATGAGGATGTGAAAATCATACGACCACACTGACAATTGATCACTCCCCATGCCAAACTGAATATCTTTGAGACTCTCCCACCAAGAATGGAACTTCTTAATGTGGGACCAAATCATCTTGAGCCTCTCTAAAGTATGAAAATCCATGTGCAAGCTAGCACTGGAACTCACATCACTTCTTTTATGAAGACACAAGTGGTTATCCCACACCCCTATATGTATACTGAGAGCATCATATAACAGCCATACATACTCATTGCACCGCTCATACAATTTTTCTGATGTGTCTAATGTCTCTCCATTAATGCAAGTAAGATGTTTACCGACCAGTGCACACATCTCAATCATGTGTCTAGCCACCCAATCAATGGATGAACAAACTTTCATGCTGAATGATTCAGGTAGGAATAATTCAGCTACTTTGATGAACTTGTCAAACCACATGGCTTGACCATCAATCTTTCAACTGGAAGAGTGGGAGTCTCATGATCTTCCCGTAGCATAAATAGAAAAAATCCTTTCACCCAATTTTCATCCCCACATGATGTGGTTGAAATAGACATGTGGGGTGAATAATTGTGAACCAACTCCCTGCAATGCTCATCCATCAAGCTAATGGATGCACAACTTCCTCCATTGGTTGGCTCAGTGATAGTGTGATCATGTGCCTCCTCCAAGACTGTACACCATTTTCCTAGAGGCAACTCATAATCTCTTAGGAACCATGCAAGTGCTTGGTCTTCATATTGCTTGACCTCAAACTCCTCAAGCACATGCAAATCAGAATGCACCTCATGTGCATGTGTATGGGAGGTATATAATGGCTGCAAAATAAGTATGTTTGTTGTTCACATGTCAGGACAATGTCGGTCACACCAATAAATTTATTGCAAAAATAAAATTATTTACCTCTCGAGGTCTTCATTCCAAAGATGTCTCTATCCACCCAAATAATGGATGAATAAGGAATTTTATTTGTTGATCCATATGGAATGTGATCAGCCACGTCCTCTAGAGCAGAATATACCATCCATACAGATATGTCATAAGGTGTCTCCTTCCAAGCATGCATGTCAAGCAACCCTCTACTGATGCAAGCAATTCTAGTGCATCCTTGATCCTCTATTTCAGTGATACATTGATCTACCCAATCCATGAATAGATAGTCATCTTTGCTCGTTGATTCAATTGGAATGTCCTCAATCATCTTTCCCATAGCTAAGAACACTGCATCCATCCTCTCAATCTCAATGAGTGCTTGGCCAAGAATTTCTTCCTCATAGCTTTTCACAAGTATATGCAAATCTGCTCATTCCTCATGGTTGTCCTCCACACAAGGTTCCTTCAACACATCCAAAGTAGTTCCTACCATGTGCACATGATTCTTTTCCATGCAATATGGGGGGTTTGGAACATTCAAATCCCTTTGAAGTTGATTAATATACAACCTTGATTCTTGAAGAGATTCTTGGGTTGTTTTCAAGGAATCATATGTAGCCTCCCATTTACTATGGAGTCTTTCAAACTCTTATGTTTCCCTCTCGAATGCACAATGGTACATTTCAGCCACCATGAGGAGATGATCGTTGTCAGATCATAAGTTTACATAGTTGTCCTTCATCTTGGCCATGCCTTCTTTAAGTGTTATGCACTCTTCCAGAAAGGCTTCTCCTTCCAACTCTCCTACATAAGCTTTCCAACAACATATTGTCACCAAGGCATTGATATCAATAAGGTTGTCCATGGCTGCCATAAGTTTCTCTTTGTCCTCCTTTAGTGATCCACTCAACTGATGTGGCTCACAAAGAAGATCATCCACCAAGGTTTCTCCTTCTAATGGATGACACATAAGACCATCTTTCTTGTGGCATGGATCCACAACACATACTTCATTTTCAACATATCGCTCAACTTTTGAATCTTTTGTAAAATCATTCCATGATATGAAGTGGAGGGCTTTGAAAGTTCTAAAGAAATGTGATATTTGCACATATTAGAAGGTACATCATACCTTGGAATTTCATCTTCCTCACATTTATATAGGGGCACTATGGTGGCATGCTCTTCCACCAAATTCTCAAGTTCACACCCAAATGGTGTGGCCTTATCTTCTTCTTCATTATGAGTCTCAAGAGATGACCGTAAATCTGATAAATAAACTTCTTTTGGATTTGATCCAAAAGATGTTTCACCATCTTCACATGAAACATCATACTTAGAAGTGATCTGGAAATCACCTACAAAGAATATGGAAGTACATTTATCTTCACTTTATTCTCCCATGCAGTCACCTTGTAGTGACTTGCACTCCACCTTAGGAATCTCTTCTTATTTTTGTCCACTTGAAGAAATAAGTGGATCATGGTCCTTTTCACCGATTGAGAATGGATTTAGGGCCTCATCCTCCTCTTTATTACTTTTTATAGAACCAACATATCTTTGATCTCTTCTTGCCATAACATAGGCTTCACCTCTTTATCTCTTTTGGCTCAAGATGGAAAACATCTAGTCCCCACTTTCTTGTACACTGCATCCACCATATATGCAATATTTTCCATGCTTGACCAATAGTATGGATCTTTGAATAACTTATGTATCTCTAGGTAGTAGTAATCTCGAAAAGATAAGACCTCCCTTATCTCTTTTTTTAAGGCATAGTATTCCATGCAATATTGAGAGAATTCCTTAGAGTTCTTTCCACCGAACATTTGACCAACAACACTTGTAGATTTCTGCCATATGGATTCATCATAAGTTGGAAGAAAGAAATCATTAGCATCATCCCTATTGAATCTACTTGAGGTGCTTCATGTGGTATCTTCATAATATTCTTCTTCATATTGCTCAATATCTTCTTCATATTGTTTGCAGTACTCTTCATACTGCTCATCATAGTCATCATCAGATTATGACATGGATGGATTTTTCTTTAACTTGAGAGCTTAATTTCCATAGGTTGGGCAGGGAAAAGAGAATCGGTACCACTGTAATATCCATTATCTGATATCATATAAGAATATTAACTCTGATGCAACTATTAAATGAAATGTACAATCAAAACTTTACAGTAACACTAATCACTTCTTGATGCAGGGAAAAATATAAGTATTACTGATATTTTTGAGAAAATGCAATGGGGTAATGGAAGAAAAAAAACATAAATTTGGACATAGATTATTAATTCCCTGAGCACTTGGATGTTGGGTCCTTTTAGGTTTCAAAATCGGCTCCGCTGAAGCCTACTCCCACGCTTCTGGGTGTCCTAACTATGCCGACTAGGAGAGAATAGTCACATCCAACCAACCAGGTATTATGGAAGGTTCATATGTTTTATCAGTCATGTAATATGGAGCATATAAGGTTCAAGAAGGTTAGGAACTGATCTGGAGCAATTTGGGACTGTTTGGAGTGATTTGGGCAAAAACTAGCAATTTGGACCAGGAAGAACCTATGCAAAGGAGAATACTCAAACATGGTACAATCCTAATTAATTGTCAGTCAGTGAGTTGGGATGGGTAGAGGGGTGAGTTAAATTCCTACAACAACTTTAACAACATCATTTGAGTTTGTATAACTTCCAAAATGCTAAAAACACTGAAATTAGTCGAAATTGCCTATTTAAAGAGAAAAGGTATGAAAATATTGACAAATTTCATATCAGACTGTGATCAGGTTTGCAAATATTGTTCTACAAGGACTGATATAGCATACTAAAAGCATCATATCATTCAGACATTAATTCCATAGTCATTATATCATTTTTATTACATCCAACTATCAAAAGATCTCATTGAATGGGCAATAAAAGATCCTCTCATGAAAATTTAGCATGAAGGCTCTATGAGACAAAATCCTTATTGTGATACAGCGATCAAAATGAGTGAATTGCTACTACAGAGATTGTGTTGAAACTTGGAGAGCTGCTCCTCGGCTCATTGTAACTTGCAATAAAGATTGGAAGGGGAGAGAGGAGAAGGGGGATGGAAACTTAGAGCGCAACACCCAAGAAGATTGAGGCTCATCACTCGGTATGGAAGCCTTAGCTTCACTCAACATCAAAATACTCATCATCCAAACTGAATAATGGAGTTTGAATTATCCTTAAGTAGAACTTGGGTGACTTGTTGAACAAGTCCATCACTTGTTGAGCAAGTTGTCACTTGATAAACCCTAACCCTAATCATGAATTCACCCTCCTTGAGGAAAATATCATGTATGAGTCATGTATGATGTTTTCATTTTATTAACTCTTCATCAAAATAGAAATTGTGCCCTCCTTTGGCCCAAAGTTGCCTACTTTTACCTTGATTTATTTTCCCTCACTTTCTGCTTTTGTAACTGCTCATTAGAATATAAATTGCGCCCTCCTTGAGTAATTAACAAGTTTGTGCATAAGGTAATGTCTCCTTGCTTTTCATCCTTGCACCAAATTGGAAAATGTTTTGGATAGTTTCTATCTTTTCTATGACATATTTATTTTTCCTTCTTTTGCATTGTTGCCATTTTTCCATCCTATGCAAGTTTCCTAATGTACCCTCTTGCCTTGACAACTCATTTCCACCATTAATTATTTTTCATAATAATTAATTAATTACAAATAACATGAATTTATAAATTACATGCCTCCATAGTTTTAAATAATCAAAATTCATAGACATAATTAATTAATTCAATATTTAACCCCTAACCACTTGACAAGGTCATCACTTTCAAAGTCCTTTCAAGGGAGGGACATGACATTTGCCCCGTCAAAATTCATAGACATAATTAATTAATTCAATATTTAACCCCTGACCACTTGACAAGGTCATCACTTTCAAAGTCCTTTCAAGGGAGGGACATGACATTTGCCCCGTCAAAATTTCAAATTTTGAGAGCGCACATGTAAAGTGTCACCTCGGGTTTTCGCTGCCAGAATGTCTACTAACATTATTTCCAAAACCATTAATGTCTCAGTGAGCCTGGTTTGCTCTCTTCACCTTAAGTCTTTAATTCTTGTGGTTGGTCATCACCCTTTGGCATTCAAAAATCTCTTAGCCATTCATTGTTGAGCTTATTATTTTAAATTCATATACCCAAAAGGTGTAATGTATATTATTATTTTTATTTACCTTTGAAATATAAACCTTTTAAACCATATGCTTTGTAAAGCTTATGATGACATAATCTTTATGTATGTGGTTAAAAGGAAATTTTGAAAGTGAATAAAAATAATATAGAGTTTTTGTTTTACTCATGCCAAACTCAAATTTCAACTTATTGTAATCTAGCTACCTTAATCTCGTGTTCTGATAATAGGTATATTTTGCCTTTAGTCTATTACTTTACCATCCCCAATCGTAATTCACATCTTTTCCAATTTTCCACAAATTCAAACATTCAAGAGCCTTTTTCGGACAAGCCATCGCACACAAGAAACAAATTCAGTGCACTACACGTTGAAGGTATGTGGAGACAAGTATGAATATGAATGTTTTAATACTATTTTACATTTTCTATGTGGGATACGTCCCAAGCTTATTGACCATCCAATGACAAACACCTGTGTTGCGGACAAATGGTGAGAAAAAACATTTCCAAGGTTCCACAAAATTCATTCTTCCAGTTTGAGAATTCAAATCGCACAGTGATGAAAGACCGTCGAGCATACAAACATCACATGAAGAGCTAAGGAATCGAGGCAACGACCACATAGAGAGTCGAGCAAAAAAATGCGCTAGCAAAATTGAAGAACTCTAAGCCTGCAGGTGTCTAAATTGTTGGCCAGTTATGTTATACATGTGTCAAGCTGCTACATCATGATGAATGCATCCAAGTGTCCAACCCAAGCTTCCAAGAGCCAAAAGCATTCAAAGGTGAATGCCAAGGAAGGCATAATAAAACCGGGATTCATTACAAGAAGAAAATGATCAAATGGTTGGAATACTTGTACTGGAGGGAAACAAGAGGGGCATTTGAGTCGTTATGGTTCAAGCACTCAAGCTTCCAAAATTCAGGGCAGGTACCAGAGCTGCCATCAGTAAGCTCGTTCATCCATTGGAAAATACATCGTGGTGTCCAAGCATATACATCAAGTACTAAAAACGTTCAAGGATCGAACATTCAACATTTGAAGGGCTTAGTCACGTGCCAAGTATTGGTGATGAGTTTTATTGGTTCATTAAAATGTGTGTTAAGAGAGTTTGGTGATTTTAATAAATAGAATCCAAAGGCATAGTGCCCATGCACCAAGCACAAAAAACGCCCAGCAAAACGCTAATAATCAAGTGCCATCAAGGAAAAGATCAGGGAAAACAATTAATATCGAGCAATGACCAACAGTGTAATCCTTAGGCGGACGAGGACATCAAATTCAAGAACATCACAATTGTCATCATTTGGTTAATTCTTCTCACATCTATATTCTCCTTACTTTATTGTCACGAAGAGGCACTCTAATACATTTTATGTTAGGAAAATTTGAGTCAAATGATCAAATTATATTCCAGATTTATAGCAGTTCGATGAGTATTTTCAGGCAGTCTTCTAGCAGGTGGCAGGGGATCAATCCAGCAACTCCAGATTTATAGTGGTCAATAGGGAAGCGATCCCAAGTTTTTGTTCAAGCAATAGATCTTTATTTCCAAAGTAGCACATCATGCGGCAATCAAAGGTTTGGTAGAAGGATCGCTTCCAGACTTTTAGGACACCTACTATCAAAAAGATGGTAGTTAAACCATCAAGTGACCTGATTATTTCCAGATTTCGTGCAGAGAACTCGAGTTATCTTTATCCTTAATTTGCAACAAATCATATTTTGAGGAGAGGATCATTGATTCTTGAATATTGCAATGTTCTATATTTTGTGATATAAAATTATAAATAGGCAAATTAGAGATTGTAGAGGAAGGGGGATTTCAGCAGATCAGGGTACAAGATATCATTTGTATCTGGCATGTATTTTGTTTTTTTATAGCTTATATAAAGACTATGTTGGAATGATATTATATTCGAGATGAGTCCATTTTGTTCTTTTATCACAATGAATGTTAATGTTCAGTATGAGCACTTGATTCATAATTTTGTTCTCTGAGAAATGTTTTCTGTCCTAGAATACTTGTGAATGGGTTAATGTTCATTATGCGTTCTTCAATCTAAAGATTTATCATTATATAATGCATACTCATAGTCTTTTGTTTACTTATAACTCAGTCATCTCTTATGTTTAATTACCTCGTTCCTGATCTCCACTTTATTCTTAGAAAATATTTTAAAAACTAAATTTAGTCATCCAATTGAAAACTTCAAGATTATCTGGACTTTGATCCTTAGCAGTTTAGGTGCAGAATCCAATGATAACATCTTTTGGTGTCGTTTTCGGGGACAAAAGTGAAGCGATCTTCCTTGAGAGAACAACATAGATCCAACTCTTGATGGTAGACAAGAGAAGGACACAGAAACTGACTGTAATCATCTACCTGGTGATTGCACATTCAAAGACTCCATTGGAAGAAGAATCCTATGGACATAGAGATGAAAAGACGAAAAGGAAAAACCATGTATCAGTTTATTAGTTTTATCCATGAACTTTTGTTCTTCTTCATCAATTCATTCATGTCTTTCCCTTTACATATAAAACAAATTATCATATGCTTTGTTTACTCTGATGACCATGGACATTCGTTTGTATATCCCTCGTTGGAGGAGGACACTCTACATTCTTCCCCTGTTGTAGATGTTGAGCATGTCCCTTCACCTCAACCTATTGAGAATAATGATGTATGTATTTAAGTCCTTCCTGGATCTAATCAGAGGCTTGTAACCGTGAAGATGATGAAAATGATTTATCTCCTTTCATATCTTATCACCTATTACCATCACTGCGAAGCTTTTTAATCAGTTTGTTAAGCCTCATTTTCAGTTCACAAATTTCCAGTTTAGAGTCAAACAGAATATGTTTAAACCTCTTAGACTTCCATCTCACCTCCATCCTTACCTACCTAACTTTATTGAGTATCTTCCTTGGTTTACTGGAGAGGATCATGTTACAGTTGAGAAGCATTTGGGAACCTTTGAAATCTTTGTTGATAATTTTGAAATAGTACATGAAGATGTTGTCATGAGATTGTTTTCAAAATCTTTGGTTTGGGATGTTGCTTTATGGTTTAGAGGTCTAGAAGTTGGTTCAATTAGTTCTTGGACTTATTTTTATTGTGCATTTTCCAAGTATTGGGGTGAGAACAAGTCCCTTGATCAGTACCTCGCTGATTTTCCTGCTTTGAGGAGAGGGGAAGAAGAAGCTCTGGCTACTTTCAATAATAGGTTTTATAGTGTTTATTATAGCATGCCTTTGGAGATTCGGCCTACCGAGACTGTTTCCATAGTTTACTATATAGTAGCTCAACATCCAGATCTTGTCCTTTTTCTAAGAGAAAGGAATATTCATCATTGCAACAAATGTTTAAGGATACTAGAGAACTCGAGGAGAATATTCGAACTTACAAGAGGATTCTAGATCAGGATTATCTTTAAAATATGCATGCACATGAACAACAAGAATACTGTGAGTATATTTCAGATTTGGAACATAATTCTTCAGTAGTTTCATATTTTTCTATGGATCGAAATGTACATCATGCTTATGATCAGTTTCCAAATCATTTTGAGCATGCAGTAACAGATGATTGTATAGATAACTATATATTTTTAGTTGATCATAGTCAGAATGCTTTAAGTCCTGTTATGCAATTATCATATGATCATTTTTGTGAAGAGGAAATTGTCATTCCTGATGATCAAGAGTCGATCTCGAAAGAACAAGCAACTCATTTAATTTTCAGCAAAAGGGAATCTATGCATGGGCAGTTATCTTTTCTGAATCAATATGTATCCGAACTTGGTTATGATGATCAAGTAGTAGTTTTATTAGAGTCATATCTTTTAGATTCTCTAAAAAATTCAGATTTCATCATATCATCGGCACTTCTGGGTGAGTATGATTTTCTCAAGGATTTTATATCATTGTTGTTGTATTTATGTTATTCTCTATTGATCAGTGGCAGAGATGAGATCATTTCAGTTATCAAGTTGCTTGAATGGTTACTGTGGAAGTTTAAATTTACCTGAGTAAATTGGAGAGCTGGTTAGAGTAGGGCAGCATAGGTAATAAGCTCGCTTCCCGAGCATTTTCTTTTTTGCAGTTTGCACAATGTGATCATATTTGTAGTAGGTTTATCAATTACTTTGCTTGAATAAGTGGCATATTTTGGAAAATATTAAGAGGTTGGTTGCACAGGTGACTCCATAGCCTAATGGATAAGGCCACAATTTGCAATATATGGTTGTTCTTCAGCTAGGAAGATGGATTTGTAATGTGGATGAGCAGGGTACAACGTACATGTTTGGAATGAGGTGTTGATTCCACAACCCAATGGAGAACTGGTGTTTCTTATTGTCAGTTGCATAGTAGCTTTAGTATTGTAGAACAAGCTCCTTTCAAATCTTGATGAGCAGAGTGGATTGCAACTTTGGTTTGGAATGAAAAATGAGCAAGACATGTTGCATATGTTAGACATGGTTTCAGGATCAAGGCACTTGGTCTATATGTTCTTGGAGCCTCGCAAGGAGGAATCCATCCCCAGTTAAAGCCATATGTTTGTACCATAATTTGCCCCGTCAAAATTTTCAGATTTCGAGAGCGCACATGTAAAGTGTCACCCTGGGTTTTTGCTGCCAGAATGTCCACTGGCATTATTTACAAAACCATTAGTGTCCAGTGAGCCTAATTTTCTCTCTTTACCTTAAGTATTTATGTGGAAATTGAACACAAGCAGTAGAACAATTGCACTCACAAAATTGTTAATCAAACATGCAAAATTCCACAAAAAAGGAGACTGAAATTAGAGCATAAAACAATCATGTATTGAATAAGTGTACATCATCCAACCTCATCAAGTAATAGGATGTCCAAATATATAATTACATTAGATATTCTAAAGCATAATGATGCTATTCAAATTGGTCAAAAAACAGGCTTACTAAAACTAGTCAAAACCCCCATAGGTGCATAAATCACTTTCCTAATCTGTTATGATGCTCACGAATTGGCTGAATCAAATATGCCAGATGATAGGTGATGGAAAGAGATTAGATTCATGCTTTTGGATGGATAAAAAGAAGGAGGATGGTTAAGGCAGTTACTCCTAGACTAACTTTTCTCTTTTGCCTTAAAACTGCTAAAAAGCAAGGCAACTTTCAGAAAAAGCAGAAATGCGCTTTTACTATTATGAAATTATAGCAGAGTTGCCAAAAATATTTCCAGGATGTTTCTAAAGCGCTCCTTAATCCAGTTTTGGCATTTGTTGACTTCTGGGTGCAAGTGGATGCCAACTAGCATAGTAAGGAATCTAGGAATAAGACAAAAATAATTAATTAATGTCAAATATGGGTAACTATGGGTTTGATTATTCTAACACCCCCCCTTAATCCTGACTTTATGAGTTAATATCAGAAAAATATAGGGCCTAGCAACAAGGCTTAGTCACCCTTTACATACTACTTGTCCATACAACCAAGGAAAGAGACAACACCACAAGGGGAAAATCCTCCCTTAAACATGGACATGAACAAAATTTTGGAAATATTGTTATAAATCATTCTTCACCACATGATCAGCAATCCCCAGCAATGATTTGATATTACTGAAGGTCTTCTCACAAAACATCTTGGTGAAGATGTCTGCTACTTGCTCTGAAGATGCGTAGTAGAGTAGAGCAATGGTACCATCATGCACAAGCTCCTTGGTATAGTGCATATGGATCTCAATGTGCTTGGTTCGTTGTCTTTGAACTGGATCAGTGGAGATTTGAATGGTGCTTTTATCGTCACAATAGATGACAGTGGAAGTATCTGATTCGATCCCACATTCTCCAAGTATCCCCTTTAACCACAAACATTGAGCAGTTGCATTCACAACTCCTCTATAATCTGCCTCTGTAGATGAGAGTGCTATGGCACTCTACTTCTTACTTGACCAGCTGATTGGTCCATATGCAAGAATGAACACATATCCTGAAGTAGACTTTCGATGTGTTTTCACTTGCCCAATCACTGTCAGTAAATCCAACTAGCTCTAAGTCAGATTTTGTTGCATAGAAAATCCCATGAGTTCTTGTTCCTTGAACAAAGTTTATGATCCTCTTGGTTGCCCTCCAATGGATCTCATGAGGTTGATCCATGTGTCTGGAAGCCACACTAAATGCATAAGATATATCAGGGTGAGTATGAGTCAAATAAATCAAACACCCAATCAACTGCCTATACAGTGTGTTATTTACCAAAGGACAAGAACCTGCTTCTTCAAGCTTAACTCTAGAAAGGAATGGAGTCTTGCTTGGCTTGTAATCCTTCATGCTGAACTTGTTGTGCAGATCTTAAACATACTTGGACTGATGAACTTCGATTCCATGTTGGGATTGAGAAATTTCGAGACCCAAGAATTGGTTCAACAATCCTAAATCTGTCATGGAAAAGGCATGGTTCATTGCATCCTTCAAGGAGGCAATCTCTTTCTTTGAACTTCCTGTGATCAATAGGTCATCCACATACAAAACAATAATCATTAAAGAACCATGAATCAACTTCAAATAGACATTCGGATCAGACTTGCATCGAACAAAATTTTGTGACAGCAAAAATCCATCAATCTTGGCATACCAAGCCCTGGGGACTTGCTTTAGACCATAAAATGATTTCTTTAACCTGCACACTAAAGATGGATTAGACACAAAACCTTTAGGTTTATGCATATAAATCTCTTCATTCATATATCCATGTAGAAAGGCACACTTCACATCCATGTGATGAACCTCCCATTGCCTTGAAGTTGTAATGGCCAAAGCTGGCCTTATGGAGCCCATCTTTGCCACTGGTGCAAAGGTCTCATTGTAATAAATACCTTGAAATTGTGAGTAGCCCTTAGCTACCAATATTGCCTTATATTTCAAATGTGAACCATCAACAACAAATTTCATTTTATAAACCCACTTACACTTTATTAGCTTTCTCCCTGGGGGGAGATCAACTAGTTCCCATGTGTTGTTCTTCTGAATCGAGTTGTATTCTTCCTTCATGGTTTATTTCCATCTTGGATCATCTTATGCATATTCATATGTATGAGGATCAGATTCAACCATCACATAACACTTCTCATCAAAGAGTAGATCTTTCACACAAAGGGCACTGTCAAATTGAGATCTAATCCTCCTAGTGTCACTAGGATTTCCCAGCTAGTTCCCTGGCTATATGAATGGTCCTTGCTGCCCATTTTGGTCTTGTAGGGATGTTAGGATCTGTAATTAAATCGTCATTATCAGACATATCAGAATCAACAAACTCATTAGTCTCTTCACTTACAATCAGTGGTTGTGGTGATGAAGAGGACTCTCCAACTTCAACTGCTGCTAAAGGCTCTTCTTGAAATTGAACACTTCTTTCAATGAAATATTTGTTAGTGCTAAAGTTGATCAGCTTGTACCATTTTGAATCTTCTGAATACCCAACAAAGAGGGACTATTGGCTTTGGGGTTGCAAAGCCTTCCTCTTTTCAGTTGGAATTCTAGCACAAGCCTTTGAGCCAAAAATCCTGAAATGGGTCACATCTGTCTTGTGCCCACTCCAAGCTTCGAAAGGAGTGATTTCATCAAGTTGCTTATGTCGCAACCTGTTCTGTATATAGGATGCACAGTTTATAGCCTCAGCCCAAAACTTTGGTGGCAAATTTTTAGCCTACATCATGCACATTGCCATCTCCTTGAGTGATCTGTTCTTTCTCTTAGCAACACCATTTTGTTGTGGTGTCTAAGGAATATAATGATGCATCTGGATACCTGCATATTCACAATAATGGATGAACTCAGACTTGACATACTCTCCACCATTATCATATCTGAGGATCTTGAGTTTCCTCCCAGACTGGTTCTCAACCAAGGCTCGAAAGACCTTGAAGATGTCAAAAACTTCAGACTTGTGCTTTAGGAAGTAGACCCAACAATACCTAGAAAAGTCATCTATGAAGGTAAGTGCATATTTGTCTTGAGTCATGGACATATGAGGGAATGGACCAAAAAATTCACTGTGGATTAACTCAAGAGGTACAAAGGGTCTCACATGACTAGCTCTCTCATATTTTTGCTCCAGGTGTTTTCCTAGGATGCAACCTTGGGAGACTCCCATAGAAAACTTGATCTTTGGTAACCCTATGACCATGTGTTTGTCACTCAAATCTGAAATATACTTATAGTTAAGATGGCCAAATCTCTCATTCCAAAGCTTGCTTGCTTCATTAGCATGAGTGAGAAGAGAAAAGGGGTTTGAGAAGGGTAGGAAATGGGAAGACTTGTATACCTTCGAACTGTGATCCACAACACCTTTTGCTATGAATTTACTATTCGAAATCTCTGAGATTTCAACTTCATTAGGGGAGAAGATGACTTTCTTTGGAGACCCAGTGTGGGTCATATGATACACTGACAATAGGTTAGCAGCTAGACCTGGGACATACAACACATCATCGAAGGAACCATGGTTAAGATCAATCCTACCATTCCCCATACTATCAGTAACAGAGTCATCTCCCAAAACAATTTTTGGACCTTTTGAATTGTCAAGAGAGGAGAAAGTCTCTCTTGTCGAAACCATATGTCTGGAAGCTCCAGAATCAATCATGAAGCTAAGTGAGCTTGAGGTGCTAGCAACCAAAGCATGTACTCTCTCTTTGTGTTCTAAATTTGATCCTCCTTCCCTCTTTCTTGCGCATTCAGGAAGGGAGATGTTGTTCTTCTCCAGGAGTTGGGTCAACAAGTCAATTTTCTTCTTCATACAAGATCTCTCAAGATGATAGACCTTATTGCAGTATGCATACTTGCTCATTTCTCCTTTGTTCTTCTTCTTTTGTATGTTCTTCTTGGAGCCTAGGGGCTCCTCTTGAGACTTTGACTTGTCTCTCTTTTGCTCAGGTGGCTTCTTGGCTTTCTTCTTGCCCTTTGAATCCACCCTCGAATCTCCAGCAACCAAAGCTTGGTCTTTAGAAGGTTTGATGGTGCCCATCATTACCAATTTATCTTGCTCCTAGGTGAGGGATTCCATGTACTCAGCAAGCTTAGGCATCTTCCAGGTCCGAGCTGTCAATTTGGTCGCATCGAAGGTCGAAACAAACACTGAGTAGTCAGGACCAACCTTCGAAAGTATGGTCAAGAGTAGTTGCTCACCCTTCTTTTCGATTCCACAATATTTTAATTGCGGAACTAGGGCCTTAAACTTGGAAAAGTAGAGTTGCAATGATTTGAAGCTATTGGGACTCAAGGAGATCAATTCATTCTCAAGTTGATGTCCTCTCATCTCATCTGTCTTTCCAAAAAACTCTTCAATCTTCTCACAAACCTCATTAGGTGATGTCAATGCATCAAGATGGAAGAGGTCTCTTGAAATGCTCAAGCGCAAAAGACCATAGGCCTCATCCCTCCTGTTGTGCCATTTAATTTTCTCTGCAACTGCATTGGGCTCTGCCTCAGTTGCCATGGTGACCCTGTATAGACCTTTCTCTCTCAACAATATCTACATCTCACCTTTCCATTCGAAGAAATTGAATGGAGTCAAGATGATCCTTTGATATTGGTCCATATCTCAGCCATCGTGCCCTTCAGTCAGTAGAATGCGCTCCCAGTCAGTGATGTCGAACATGCAATAGAAATATGGAAGGAGAGAAATCGATCTACAAAGGCTCTGATACCATGTGGAAATTGAACCCAAGTAGTATAACAATTACACTCACAAAATTGCTAATTAAACATGCAAAATTCCACAAAAAGGAGACTGAAATTGGAGCATAACACAATCCTATATTGAATAAGTGTACATCAGCCAACCTCATCAAGAAATATTCTATCCAAATATATAATTACATCAGATATTCGAAAGCATAAGGATGCTATTCGAATTGGTAAAAAAGCAGGCTTACTAAAACTAGTCAAAACCCCCATAGGTGCATAAATCACTTTCATAATCTGTCAAGATGCTCACGAATTGGCTGAATCAGATATGTCAGCTGATAAGATGGAAAGATATCATATCTATGCTTTTGGATGGAGAAAAAGAAGGAGGATGGTTAAGGAAAAAAACAAGGTAGTTACTCCTAGACTAGCTTTTCCCTTTTGCCTTAAAACTGTTGTAAAGCAAGACAGTTTTCAGAAAAAAGAAGAATTGAGCTTTTACTATTCTAGAATTACAGCAGAGTTGCCAAAAATGTTTCCAGGATGTTTATAAAGCGTTACTTAAGCCAGTTTTGGCATTTGTTGACTTTTGGGTGCAAGTGTATGCCAACTAGCATAGTAAGAAATCTAGGAATAAGACAAAAATGATTAATTAATGTCAAATATGTGTAACTATGGGTTTGATTATTTTAACAATTTAATTCTTGTGGTTGGTCATCACCCTTTGACATTCAAAATATCTCTTAGTCATTCATTATTGAACTTGTTATTTTAAATTCATATACCCAAATGGTATAATGTATATTATTATTTTTATTCACCTTTCAAATATAAACCTTTTAAACCATATGCTTTGTAAAGCTTATGTTGACATAATCTTTATGTTTATAGTTAAAAGGAATTTTGAAACCCAAATGGTCTAATGTATATTATTATTTTTATTCACCTTTCAAATATAAACCTTTTAAACCATATGCTTTGTAAAGCTTATGTTGACATAATCTTTATGTTTATGGTTAAAAGGAATTTTGAAAGTGAATAAAAATATCGAGTTTAACCATATGCTTTGTAAAGCTTATGTTGACAAAATCTTTATGTTTGTGGTTAAAAGGAATTTTGAAAGTGAATAAAAATATCGAGTTTTTGTTTACTCATAATAGAGTAAGCTAGCTCGGGAGCAATCCTCCCTCATTGGACCGAGGAGGAGCAAAGTTAGCGTTGACTTTGCTCCTCCTCCGTCGGATGGAGGGAGGATTGCTCCCGAGCTAGCTCACTCCACTCATAATTAGTAAATTAGTAATCTAGCTACCTTGTCGTTTTCTGCAAAGAGGTAATTTCAATTAGTAATCTAGCTACCTTGTCGTTTTCTGCAAAGAGGTACTTTGGCTTTGGTCCATTACTTTACCATCCAATCGTAATTCAAGTCCACAAATTCAAACATTCGAGCCTTCATTGAAAAAGGCGTCTCCACGCATCGAAAGAGCGTGGAAACCAGTATGAATATGAAGGTTCTAATACTATTTTACATTTTCTATGTGGGATATGTCCCAAGTTTATCGACCATCCAATGACAAACACCAGTGTTGTGGCCAAATGGTGAGAAAAATCATTTCCAAGGGTCCACAAAATTCAATCTTCCAGTTTTAGAATTCAAATCGCACAGTGATGAAAGACCGTCAAGCATACAAACATCACACGAAGAGCTAAGGCATCAAGGCAGCGACCACAAGGAGAGTCCAAGCAAAAAATGCGCTCGCAAAATTGAATAAATCTAAGCCCGCCTGTGAATGTGTCTAAATTGATGGTCAATTATGTTAAACATGTGTCAAGCTGCTACGTCATGATGAATGCATCCAAGTGTCCAGCCCAAGCTTCCAAGAGCCAAAAGCATTCAAAGGTGAATGCCAAGGAAGGCACAATAAAACCGGGTTTCAAGCGCTCAAGCCTCCAAAAGGGTTTCAACAAATTGGAATTAGTTGTACATAAGGAAAACAAGATGTGCATTTGAGTCGTTCTGGTTCAAGCGCTCAAGCTTCCAAAAGTCAGGGCAGGTGCCAGAGTTTCCAACAGTAAGCTCGTTGATCCATTGGAAAAGACATCGTGGTGTCTAAGCATATACATCAAGTAATAAAAACGTTCAAGGATTGAGCATTCAACGTTTGAAGGGCTTATTCAAGTGCCAAGTATTGGCGATGAGTTTTATTGGTTCATTAAAATGTGTGTTAAGGGAGCTTGGCGGTTTTAATAAAGAGAATCCAGAGGCATAGTGCCCATGCACCAAGCACAAAAAACGCTCAGCAAAACGCCAATAATCAAGTGCCATCAAGGAAAATATCAGGGAAAACAATTAATATCGAGCAATGACCAGCATTGAATTACTTTGGTGGACGAGAACATCAAATTCAAAGAACGTCACAATTGTCATCATTTGGTTAATTCGTCTCACATCTTTATTCTCTTGACTTTTGGCACAATTATGAAGAAGTTGTCACAAAGAGGCACTGTAATAAATTTTATGTTTGGAAATTTTTTGAGTCACATGATCAAATTATATCCCAGATTTATAGCAGTTCGATGAGTATTTTCAGACAGTCTTCTAGTAGGTGGTAAGGGATCAATCCAACAACTCCAGATTTATAGTGGTCAATCGAGAAGAGATCCCAATTTTTTGTTCAAGCAATAGATCTTTATTTCCAAACTAGCACATCATGTGGTAATCAAAGGTTTGGTAGAAGGATCACTTCCGGATTTTTAGGACACCTGGTATCAAAAGGCTGGGAGTTGAACTATCAAGTGACCTGATTATTTCTAGATTTTGTGTAGAGAGCTCGAGATTATTTTTATTGTAATGCTCTATATTTTGTGATGTAATAATATAAATAGGGAGATTAGAAATTGTAGAGGAAGGGGGATTTTGGGAGATCAGGCTACAGATATCATTTGTATCTTGTATGTATTTTGTCTTATATAAAGACTCTCTTGGAATGATATTATATTCGAGATGAGTCCATTTTGTTCTTTTATCATAATGAATGTTAATGTTCAGATGAGCACCTGATTAATAATTTTGTTCTCTGATAAATGTTTTCTATCCTAGAATACTTGTGAATGAGTTATTGTTCATTATGCATTCTTCAATCTAAAGCTTTCTTCTTATATAATGCATACTCATAGTCTTTTGTTTGCTTATAACTAAGTCATCTCTATTTGTTTAATTACCTCTTTCTTGATATCCACTTTCTCCTTAGAAAATACTCATAAACCAAAATTTAGCTATCCAATTAAAAACTTCAAGATTATCTGAACTTTGAGCCTTAGCAGTCTAGGTGCAAACTCCAATGATAACACTTTAATTTTAAAAAAATGTTTTTTTAATTAATTTTTTCTTTAATTTTTGCTTATTATACCTACACAAAAAATATTATTTGTTTCCCTTTTCTCTTTTCATTTTTTAATATTTATGTTTTTTCCTCTTTTGAATTTTCAAATTTTTTACTTAAAATTTATTCCAAGAAAATTGAAGATTTTAATTCTTTTAATTGTTTTCTTTCTTTTTATTTAATTTGTTTTTTATTTCATAGAGAAAAAAATTAAACTAGGCTCTCTTATTTTCTTAAGTTATTTAAAAGAAAAAAAAATTACACCATACTTGTTTTCAAAATGATTATAATTGCAACCTGACAAAACAAAGGGGTGCCACTTGTACCACCACTTTTCGATTCGAGGGTTGATTTAGGGTTTTGATTGCATCGACACTGGCTGAAATTTTTAGATGTCCTAATTTTAGTTCTCCAAAAATAAAGGGGCTACTAGTAGCAACACTTTTTCGATTTGGGGGTTTACTTATGGTTTTGATTGCATCGACACCATTCAAGGCTTCTAAAAAGTCGTAATTTTAGCCCCCAAAAAATGGTGCTATCGATAACACCACTTTTTTATTCAGGGGTTGTTTTTTTTATGTATTTTATGCAAAAAAATAAGTTTTTTTATGTAAAGGTTTTTCGTTTTGATTATAAAGTTCTCGTCAAGTTGTATAGAGTGTTTTTTATATTTTTGTTGTGATATAATGTATGGGTTAAGGATTGTTACAGCTTCTTCGACTTCGTTTCTTCCAAGTGTAGAAAGCTTCTCACACATTTTCACTTCTTCCGTACCCTCCATAAAAGAGAATGATGATCTTCACACTAATTTCCAGCATAAATTTTTGGCCCTTCTTTCCTCTAACAAGTCGACTATAACTCAGAAAGTATACTCTCTAGTTCCAATAGGGGATACTTATTGACTCCATTAAGTATTCTTCGCATGTCATAAAGCCTTGCCTTTGTGGATTGCAACCATCATCCTTATGTAAGTCATAAAAAACAGTCTTGGGCATGTCTTTCAATGGGTTTTGGAACTATCCCATTAACAAGAGCCTTTTGCTTTGAGGGAAGGACATTTCCCTTTGACCATGTTATATATATATATATATATATATATATATATAGGGTTTCTAGGTTGGATGTAAAGGTTAAGAATTCTCATAGAAGCTTGCAAATAGCACCAATTGATGACTTCCACATTGTTGACTTGTTTCAGAAGACTTTGGGCCATAGATTTGAAGTCTTATCATTGTTGGTATAAATTCTAGGGATCATTTATTTTTTATTCTTTCGTGGAGAAAGGATACAACACAAGCTCAAAGGCTTACAAAAAATTATTTCAACAATTACATCAAGAAAATTGGTCGTCTGAGAAAATGCAATGCATATCATCGGTTAGGATTTCAACAATGTTTTATTGGTGCATGGGGAGTCAACCAAAGCCAACCCAACCAGCACCTCCAGGATCTGGTGGCTCCTACAATTAGCAGGACTACCAAATTTATCTCTCGGCCAAATTTTGTGCTAAAATTGCCTCCCCATAATTCGACTTCCGCAACAAATTTTTTCGCAACCATGTTTCCGCAACAGAGCCTCTCCGAAACTCTGTCTCCGCAACAGAACTCTCCATAATAGGCCTTCCTGCAACTTTTTTTTCATCACCGCCTTTCCACAACATGCCTTCCCGCAAGCGGGATGCGGGATTTCCGCAAGTGGGTTGCGGGATGTGCGACCAACTTTCCAAAGTTTCTCCCCCACAACTTTTCCTCCGGAACTCTTTCGATTGTCAGATCTTTGCGGCCTCCCCCACGACCGTCAATCTACTCTTTGTTGCGGATCTCACAAATCTTTGTGGATTCGTTATCTCCCTCGCAACTTCTGTTGCGGATCTCTCCTGGACCATCAGATCTTCATCTGCGGACTCAATCTCCTTCGTTCATTCTCTGGAAAAAAATGTTTAAGGCAGAAAATCTGTGTGTTGCGCCAATTGATCATGGAGTCGATCAATCCATCCTACAAACTCTAAGGTTCATTATCCTAACACTTCTATGCATGCATTTATGAACTATTCTAGCCATTCAAGCAACAATTTCATGCGTGAATCAACGATTTTACAGAAATACACAGATGTTCAGAAAACCATTGAAGTCATCTCTTCATTGATTCATCATTCGAACTGTAAATGCATCTAGGCTAATAACACTGCTAACACACCGCTAATCCTTCTATTAATCAAACACGCAAACACACAGTTCGGATCTCTTCTTCAGTCTTCTCAAAATATTTACAAGCGGAACCAAACGCAGGTCTGTCCGTCTCTCTGTAAATTCGTGATTTTAATACTGAAGAGAAGAACCCTTCTCCCTTCTCTAAGCTGCCTATTTAATCTAAAATGTAACCTAAAACAAATAAAACAGAGCATGATGGAAACACCCCTATCTCAACAAATAAACTGCGAATTGATCTCCACGTAGGGAGTCATGATCCGCAATCACTCCTATTGGTGCTAACAAACTATGACTCATCAAAACAAACAAACCAAAAATATGCCACAGCATGTGACCAACTCATCACATTGCTGGCATTCCACGATGCTCCTGCATTAGACTCCCCAGCTTGAAAATTTTCATTGGCTCCTGTCCATGAGCTCCCTTTCTGCTACTTTTATGTAAGCTTGCAGGAAAAACCCAAGATACAAACCTGGGCAATGTTCTCATTTTGAACAATCCCTTCAGCCATGTTTTCTAGCACTGTGTTGGTAACAAGTCCTTTGGTTCCAGCATATGTTCAGACTTCATTAAATAATCAGAATCCTCTTTCCTCTGACCTGTAAACAAATTGTCAACAAGTTCACCTTCATTTGCATATATATAATTCAGCCTCCCTGTTACAACAGCAAGCATAAAACTTATTAGCATAATGATGCATGATATCCAAGAATTCTCTACTTGAATTCTTTGGCCTTCTTCCCTTATGCTTGTTATTGTCACATCACTATCCTTGGTAATTTCAGTAACCATACACTTCCCATTATTGTTAATAACTTCATATTGTGCTTCCTCCATCAAATCCATACTTGCATTGGACATTTCTTGTTGATCTGATTTGTCCTTCAGCCAACCACTACACACCATGTTAGTCAATTCAACCTCATTATCATTTGCTTCATCCTTCCAATCAGTCACCACTTTCTTATTTGTCATCTTTAGCAACTGGTTATTAACCTCTTCTCGCTTACCCTTGAATGGATGAAGACTATGCTTCTTTCCATTCATTTTAGAGGATTAGACATTCCTCTTGCCCTCATGCACTGCTTCCTTGCCAAACTGCCAAGGTCTACCTAATAAAACATGACAAGCATCCATCTCAATAATGTCACATCTTACCTCATCCCGATAGCTTCCAATCTGAAACTTTACATGGCATTGTTCTCTCACAAGAACTTGATGACCTTTCTGCAGCCATGCAACCTTGTAGGGTTCTGGATGTACTGTCATCCTCAAATTTAGTTTGTCCACCATCTACATAGACACCAAATTATCAGTACTACCACTATCAATAATTAACTTACAACACTTACATTCAACCTTACAAACTATCTTAAACAAGCTCCTCCTTTGGACTGACTCATCAATTACTTTCCTCATCAACAAGGCTTCAGCTTGTTCAGGGTAATTCTCAACCACCTCTAATTCCGTTGGAGCTTCAGGATCAGTTTGCACTACTTGTGCTCCTCTCTGTCTGGAAACATTTACTGAACAGTCCCATGACATGTGGCCTAGCTGTCCACATGTGTAACACCTTACTGGTCCACCTCTGCCTCTACCTCTCCCTCTTGAAGCTTTCCTTCCACCTTTTTTCTCATTGTTTCTATCAGGCTATACTTGTTGGTTTGAACTGCTAACTTCACCCTCTGTGGATGTTCCCTTCCTCCAGAGCCTCTTACCTTTGCTTTTTTACTATGCTTCCTCATAAGCTTCTACTCAGCCTTCAAAGCAATTTGATATGCTTCTTCAACAAATATTAATGACAACAAACTTAGTTCATCTTGTATATCAAACCTTAGACTGTTTACATACCTGGCAACTTTCTCAGGTGTATCCTCTATATGACCTAATATAATATTCACCTTATAAAATTCCTCAGTAAACTCCCTAAATGTCATTGATTTATGTTTAAGATTTTGCAATTTCCTAAACAAAACCAACTTATAATCTTGAGGAAGAAATTTACCTCTCAACTTAGCTGTCATTCTGCTCCAGTTATTGATCCTTCCTTTCTTCTTCAATATTCTCTCCTCTTGCACACCATCCCACTACAAGAATGCATGCCCTCTTAACCTTGTGACAACAAATATGACTTGTTTTTCCTCCTTCACTTCAGCAAAATCGAAGTGCTTGTTCATAGCATTGATCCAGTCAATCAGTTCTTCTGGATTCAAGATTCCACTATAGAGTGACACATCTGCTCTTGAGCTAGAACTCGCACAAAAGATTGATTTCAGTATTTTTACTTCAGGAGTTTCAGCAGTTGTATCCTCCTCTTCAGGTACCTCTTCATCACTTGTGTCTCCAGTGTGCTCATGATGTCTACGAGCCTCTAAGACTTCCAGCCTCACTCTCATAGTTCTTATCTCCTCTCTCAGGTCTGCATTGGCAACGGGTCTTCCTCGCCTTCCCTAACCTCTTCCAAATCTGACATCCATCTCCTGGCACAACAAATCATTTCTAGACACAATCTTATTGTTAGTAATATCATTTTTTATGAATCTGTTAGGAGTACAGGAGTAAGCTCAATCTTGCTTTTCATTTGAGAAAACAAAATTCCAATCTCAATGACTAACAATCCATAATATTCAGAAATAAAGACTATTATTGCCTCGCTTTGATACCAAAAATGGTACATGGGGGTCGACCAAAGCCAACCCAACCAACACCTCTAGAATCCGGTGGCTCCTACAATTAGCAGGACTGCCAAATTTAGCCCTCGGCCAAATTCTGCGCTAAAATTGCCTCCCCGTAATTCGACTTCCGCAACCCTGTTTCCGCAACAAAGCCTCAGTAACGAACGTAAATAAAGATAATAATTAAATAGTTAAATAATTAATAATAAACATAATTAATTGTACGTAAAGATGAAAGGGATGACCTTTCATTCACAATTCCCAAGCTTTATTTAATAGGCGGGTTATCAACCATTATAATCATCTCTTATCTATTCAATCAATATATTATTATAATGGCTTATTTGATTTACCAAGTTTTTTGGTGAATATTATTGTATGAGCGAATAGTTATTCGCTTCATTTGGTATCAGAGCTAGCCTTCCTAAGGCTTTTGCTGATTTTTGGCTTATAACCAAACTATCAAGGTTTCCTTGAAACTAGGATCTTTGATCCAACATAATCTTTTAGCCACCAAAATTCTCTACAACCCAGTAGTTGACCACATCACAATTTTGGTTGTCTTAATCCAATTTCTTGTCGTCGAAGAAGAGAGAAGTTAGCTGCCAAATTAAAAATATATATAAATTAAAAAAATATAAATTTCAGAAATCCACCATTATGTCGCCCACCATCTGCCTGCGCTCCATCTCCCACGATGTCCCTTAACTCCATCCAGCTTCCCTCCCCTTCACGCCTATCCCTCTACATCCCTGCACCTGCACTGCTCTTTCGGCCCGCGCCTCCACTCCCGCGCTGTCCCTTAAACTCCTCACTCGTAACTCACACCTCCCTTGCCCTCACACAACCCACTCCGCGTGCCCTCTCTTGTCCACTGCACATCCCTCTACACCTACACACGATGTATCGTTAACCCTTCACATTGCACACGCCCACATCATCTCCCTTCCACAGCCGTAATCCTCCTCACCACACGTCACTCCACCTCCATTATTCCCTCCTCCACCAACCTGCAGCTTCTTCCTTCCCCAGCTCACCCCTCCTTCCGCGTCCACCTGCTGATCCACTTCTTCACGCTCCCATTCACACCCCTCCATTTCCTTTCATGCCCAATCCCCACTTTCCTCCACAACCACCAAGCCTACTCCAATCCTCCTTCCGCGCTGATCCAATCGCCACTCCTATGCTCGCCCCAACAACCGCCAACCTCGTCATCGCTCAGCCTCCACCTCCACTTCCACGCACCCTCCTACACATTTTTCGCCCTCCCTCCAATCGTATCCGCTCAGCCCTCAACGCCTAGCCCCTTGCTCCTTCTCCATACCCACCTGCTACCCGCGCGCATACTCTAGAACACCACGTGAACCCTAAACCTGCAAAACAAAACAAAAAACAAATTTTAATAAAAGTCAAATGTTATATATAATAATAAAATATTATTATTATATTATAATATTTATTTTTAAAACATTAAAAAAAACTATATACAAATATTATTATATAGTTTATATTAAAAAACAATAATAATATTAATTAAATAATTAATATTTATTATTAAAAACAAAACAAAAAAAGGAAAAGTATCAAAAAAAGAAAAGAAAGATCTTATATCATCGAAGAAGCGAAAGAAAAGAAGACAAGAAGTCAAGACTATGTATCGTCGAAGAAACAAAATCCAAGGAAGACTCGTTAAGAAATCGATAGCCATCTACCATTAAAGAAGTTAGAGACCATGGAAGTTGGGTTGCGAATACAAATAGAGAAGCTAGAAGACAAGTTAAAGCATTATCAAAGAGACAATGAAAAATTACGAGACATGAATACGAAATCGAAAGTAATGATTAAATTACATAAGATGCAAAAAGAGCTCAAAGAACAAAAAAAAATTGATCAGAAAAATCATATAGAAAAATTGTCTGCCCAAATTGAGAAATTAAAAGACGAAAGTGATTTCAATCAGAGACTAAAAAATCAAGATACTAAAGAAAGAAATAAGTGATTACGAAGCAGAAATAATACGCTTAAACAAAATCGTTAACGACAAAGATGAAGAACTGACGCACATACGACAGAAATTAGGATATCAAGAATCAGTGGTCGACTAGTATCGACAATAGACAAAAGTTCTTAAACAACAAAATAACGACTCTAAAAAGGAACACAAGATGGAGATCGCAAAGAGTAATAAAACAGTATCCAACAATTCTAAAGAAATTTTCAGATTAAGAAATCATCACAAAACACTAGTCACAAAAATTAAGAAGTGGAAAAATAGTCAGAAGACATTGAAGGAAAACTTTTAGAAAAGCAGGAAGAAAATAGCCACATCAGAAGTCATAACGAAGATTTTAAAGAACAACTTAAGAAGTTTGAAGATGACAGGAAATCGAAAGTAGAATTGATTAAGAAGTTTCAAAATGATAACATGCAGTTAGAAAACATTAGAGGAAATTTGAGGTCTAAAATGGGCCTCCTAAAGAAAATAATAAAATAATACTTAAAATAATAAAGTAATAGTTATTAGATTTGGAGGAAGAATGAAAAAAACTACTTTTTTTTTCTTCGTATTTTCGACATATCTCCTTGTTTGTTTACTCAAATTCCGAGCGGGAGAGCTCGTTGGATGCGGAATTTAATTCTTCATCCAACGAGTACCCACACTGCATACTTTGGATGGACCCCACTACCCCAAAAATAAGAAATACCTGAAAAAACGTGATAATGATGTAACGAGCTCTCCCGCTCGGAATTTGAGTAAAAACACAAGGAGATATGCCAAAAATACGAACAAAAAAAGTAGTTTTCTTTTATGACAAATATGTCCATTCAACCATTATGGTTGACTCATTTTATTGAAATTCTATTGGTTCTTGAATTCCAACTGACAAAATTTATTGTTGGCACATTTTCTTATAAGGCCCATTTTAGACCCCAAATTTCCTCTAATGCAAGTTGGAAAAGTTACAGAACGAAACCTTAAAACATCAAGGGATGAAAATACAACTTTCAGCTCAAATCAATGCTCAAAAGAAGACACTCGTAAAATAAAATGACATTGTAAAAATTCCCTATAAACACCCCAACCATAAAAACCGATATCCTAAATAGTGGGAACTGTCGAAAGCTAATGGTACCAATGTGATCAAAGCTCCCAACGATAGATTAGTATAGAATGTCAATAGTCCACAACAAATCAATTTGGGATGGATCGATTCATCCACATATCGAAAGTTATGCTCAACTCTTAGCAGTTCATATCGACATGTTTCGTCGACTACGACACCACAAAAAATGAGACAAAAACATTATGAAGGCTTTGAGGACAAAGCCTTTCTAAGAGAGTGGCAATGTAACAAATGTAAATAAAGATAATAATTAAACAGTTAAAAAATTAATAATAAACATAATTAATTGTACGTAAAGATGAAAGGGCATGACCTTTCATTCACAATTCCCAAGCCTTATTTAATAGGCGGGTTATCAACCATTGTAATCATCTTTTATCTATTCAATCAATATATTATTAGTTATTCGCTTCATTAAATAATAATATATATATCTATCAACCCACCTATTAAATAAGGCTTGGAAATTGTGAATGAGAGGTCATGCCCTTTCATCTTTACGTACAATTAATTATGTTTATCATTAATTATTTAACTATTTAATTATTATCTTTATTTACGTTCGTTACAGCCTCTTTGCAACAGGCCTTCCCTCAACTCTGTTTCCACGACCGCCTTTTCGCAACAGGCCTTCCCGCAACTCTGTTTCCGTAACAGAGTTTCCGCAAAGGGCTTTGCACAAGCGGGTTACGGGATGCGCGACCAACTTTCCAAAGTTGCTCCCTCGCAACTTTCCTCCTGCAACTCTTCCGACCGTCCGATCTTTGCGGCCTCCCCCACGACCGTCGATCTACTCTTTGTTGCGGATCTCACAGATCTTTGTGGATCAATTATCGGCCTCGCAACTTTCGTTGCGGATCTCTCCTGGACCATCAGATCTTCGTCTGCGGACTCAATCTCTATCGTTCATTCTTTGAAAAAAAACTAGTTAAGGCAGAAAATCTGCGCATTGCGTCGATTGATCATGGAGTCGATCAATCCAGCCTGCTTACTGTAAGGTTCATTAGCCTAACACTTCTATGCATGCATTTACGAACTATTCCAGCCATTCAAGCAACAATTTCATGTGTGAATCAACGATTTTACAGAAATACACAAATGTTTAGAAAACCGCTGAAGTCGGCTCTTCATCGATTCATCATTCAAACAGTAAATGCATCTAGGATAATAACACTGCTAACACACAGCTAATCCTTCTATTAAGCAAACACGCAAACACACAATTCGGGTCTCTTCTTCAATCTTCTCAAAATATTTACAAGCGGAACCAAACGCAGGTATATCTGTCTCTCTGCAAATTCGGTATTTTAATGTTGAAGAGCAGAACCCTTCTCCCTTCTCTAAGCTGCCTATTTAAGCTAAACTGTAACCTAAAACAAACAAAACAGAGCATGATGGAAACGCCCATATCTCAACAAACAAACTGTGGCTTGATCTCCACACAGGGAGTCATGATCCGCCATCACTCCTACTGGTGCTAACAAACTATGACTCATCAAAACAAACAAACCAAAAATATGCCACAGCATGTGACCAACTCATCATATTGTTGGCATGCCACAATGCTCCTACATCATGTACGCTTTATAATCCTCCTTGAAAGAATCCATTGTTTAATCGTAATCACTCTTATCTTGTAATATCATTAGAATGTCACAGGGGAGGCAGGTGAGGGTGGGATCATCTTCGATCCTGAAGGAAATAAAATATTGACTTATGCCTGGGGTCTTGGTCGAAAAACCAACAATGAAGTTGAATGGCTTATGCTCCTCTTTGGGATGGAGCAGATCAAACACAACAAAATCACTAAAGTCATAGTCTTGGGTGATTCCACTCAAGTTATTCGCAAAATGATCTTTGGGTACAGCAAAGGAGCAGCTAAAATCCGAAGGATTTATGATCAGATCAGGAAAAGCTTTGTAAACATTCATACCTCCTTCTTCCACATTCTGAGAAGTAACAACTTGGAGGCTAACATCTTAGCAAACAAGGGGCCAAGCAAAAAATTGGAATTTCAAGGGTGAATGGCGTTTTATCAACTCCAAGTTATGTTCCTTAGAACTAAAACCATGATGTGGTGGTCTCAAAGGGGGCTCTTCAGTGGCCTAGTCTCGTTGCCTAGCGCCCCTTCCTTCAAAACTTCCAATTCTCATTTCTCTAAGGTGGATGCCACCCCTCCACCTCGATCATGTAGTCATCGACGTCCTCACTGCATCCGGCAGCACGTAGTATTCTCGACAACCAACTGGCGGCCATGCACCTCCATCGTCATCGCCCATGTGAAGGTTATTAATGCCAGGGCTGGCTCCCCCCAGTTTATTAGATGCATGGCACGAACAATGGAAGACAATAACCATCATCCCCCAGCTCAGTTCTTGGGTCATTTTGGTCGCAGCGCAGAGTTAGTTTCACCCTTAGCAAATTTCTTGCACTCCTCGGCTCTCAATCTTCTTAGTCTTGAGGATAAGGGAAGGTCTCCCTACGCACAGGCGGTGCAGACTTCTTTCCCTATTCACGCAAGCTTGGATTATATTGTAGAGATGGCTGGAAACGATAAAAAGGTCACGTTGAACGATTTCCAAGCGTCGTTGAAGGACATCAAGCAGCACCTTCGCTGGCTCTATGACATTGTGAATAGGGAAAAATAAGGAACTTCCACAGCTGAAGAAGTCAAGTGGATGGCCAGGAAAATGGGAAACCATGATTCCAGGATTGAAGATAGCCACAGAGATCTCTATGAGCTTATGGGAACCATTGGATACATGAAGGAAGAGTTGCACAAGTTAGTCAACATGAATCAGTGTAGCCAGTGTCAAATCTCTCCTGCAAGGGTTCATCCAATGGAGACCTCAGTTGTCCACCCTAGAAAAGCTCCATGAGAAAAATAGCAGCAACAGTTTCAGTATTATGGTATTGTATGTTTTTTTGTCTTTTAATATTAGGCAAGTATGTACGTATCTACTCTTCGAAGGGCTTCAACAGACTTTTTTCAAACAACAGTAATGCTTTGGATTTAGCTTACAGTTTTAGCAACATATGCATTTTTGTTATAAAAAGTTTGAATTACAAAGCTTTGTCTCTTATTTTTTTGTAAGCCTGGTTGCATGAAACCTTTTATATAATACAATATATTCTCGGTTCTTGTTAAAAAAGATATCATTACAATGTTCAACCCATCCTTGATAGGGTTTCCAAACTTTGAAGTCGTAACTAGGGTTTGAGACAGATTTAAGATGAAAAAAGAAAATTGCACCAATAAAGCATATATATTTTAGGGTTACTAGAGTCCATTGGATGAACCACTGAGTAGAACCTAAACTAATTAGCATAAGAGTACCTTGCTTGTAACAATTTTCTGATTCACCGTGTTTGAAATTTTGAAGTCAATATTTCAAACCTATGACATGCAATCTATCATCAAGATAGAGGCAAGATAGAACGATAAAGAGAACATAAGAGCTAGATGTAAAGATGACATCATCCTAGCACATTTGCGTCTAATTCTTTTAAATTGGAAAATACGACCATAGATCATTGCTCCATATAGCTTAGTAATCTATTGTTGAAGGCTTTCGCATTGTGTAAGATTGCTTATAATTGCTTTTGGATTCACTGTGTTTAAAATTTTGAAGTTAATGTTTCAACTTGTAATACACACCCATCATTATGACAAAGGAAGGATTAACAATCAAGAGCACATAAAAGCTAGATGCAAAGATGCCATCAACCTGACACATTTGCATCTAATTCTTTCAAAGTTTGATGATAGTTTTCTAGCTTGGGAAATGTCACACTTTCACTGCATTCACCAAATTCCCTAGGAAAGTCAACATATTGTTTATTGCTTGACAATTTTAAATTCAATACTTTCGATACCTCTATAATTTGGAGTTGCGTTGTTATCACCATGTAACTCCAACTCCATGAAATTTCAAAGCTGAAATATTCGAAAGATCAATTGATTTCAAAGCACAACATTGAATTGTAAATGCATATATCCTTTCGCTTGGACTTCTATCAACTTGTATATATAGAAATAACCTTAAGAGATCCTTCATCTATAGTAGTGTATTTGCTACAAAACACCAATATTTGGAAAATATGAAACAAAGTCACTCAAATATAATAGTTTTCTTCATAAATCTTGGAATATGGAATGACCTTACCTACTTTGGGTAGTCTCATGTTTAAAACCAAATTAAGAATGTAATTTGTTCCTCTTCAAACTACATGGTAGGTTGAGGTGTAAAAGATTAGCTAAGCTTTCTAGCATTTTTATTATCATGAATTGTCATTTAAACAATGCTCTTATCTAAAGGGAAATCACCATGGGAGTTCCACCTTTCAAACTATGCATGTTTACCCATGTATCGAGTACATATGCATCACACAAAACAGTAACTTCTTTATAAGCAAACGCCATGTCCATACCAATGCATTCAATATATAAATGAGATCTAACATTAAAAAAATCAATTTAGTTGTTTTAAATTTATTTTTCCTTACCCTTCAAACGAAATAATTGATGTCCCATCCCAATTCCCTCTACCCAGCCATCAAATTATAGAAATTATCTGAAGGTCTATTCATCAACCCTTTGTCCATAAATATGTACACAACATATATATCCACACATTTTAAGTTACTTAAAGAAGGTACATCTAAAAAAATGTCACCACAAGTATGTATAGAACATCTAATTCTAATCAGTTTGTCATGTTTGGAGGTATTTTAAATAATAGTTTATCTAACCTTTGTTCATGAATATGAACACAATAGATGTATTCATTTTGTGAATATATATAGATAGCCCGATGGGTTAACTCAAGTGGTTGAGAGTTGTTTACGCTAGCAAAAGGTCTCGAGGTCAAATCCTCAGGTGGCTATACAGGGGCCTCACTCGATGTCCCCACTAGGTAATCAGGGCTAACGGTTCACATTGGGTACCTTCCTAAAAAAATGGGGAAATACCTGAGGGTTTCCTAAGCAATGTTCCATCTTGTGTGTGTGTGTGTGTGTGTGTGAATCGAGTAAAATAGAAAAAGCATTTTTTGATTTTTTAATTAGATTGATTTTTTCTATGAATATATATATATAAAGAATGAAAATATGAGTTATTTGTTTAGTTTTGTTAAGCAACGGTTGGCTTTGATGAAGCTTGTCTCAAATATTGGTTTGGGCATTGGTTGGGATACAATATGTCAAGAGGAATTTTCTAGAATCAAAAGAACCTCATACCTCTAGATGTTATGGTATAGCGTTTTTCATTTTCTTTTAAATTACAAAATCTAGGGTTTTAAGTTATAAAAAGAGAAATCCAAGTTGTTATTTGTTGTAATTAATTATGTACAATGATGTGCAATTGCAGTGCTCAATTAATATATTTTTTCAAAATAAAATATCATGTTATTTTGTATTCTATCTAGTGAGGGTGAAAGCAAGCCAAAACTGATGGGAAATTAATATATCTTTTGATGTTAAATTAAGCTCAAATCATATGGTTCTATTGTTAAACATAAAATTAAGTTAGTTGCAAAGAATGCACAAAAAGATGATATAAACTAAATTAACACTTGCTTGCAAAATTGATCACAATCAAAATGTTGTTAGCTCTTGTACTACAATTTGGATGGAAGGTAACACTAGATGGATGGTATAAGCACATGCTTAATTCTAGATTTGCAAGAAATGTATATGTAGCAACATGAAGGATTTGTAATTAAAGGAGAAGAAATACTGGTATTTAAGTAGACGAGCTCATTGGTTAGCCAAGACAAGTTTTGTAAGTTAAACTTGGCCAAAAATGGTGGTTGCATTGAAGTTAGTAGGATTTATGATGGGTGAACCTAGTACCCATATGCAAAAAAGGGTGAGAATAAGAATATAGTTCAACATATGATAGATGTAGACATCATTCAACCTACCCTCGTGCTTTCACTACACAAGTGGTGATTATTTGCAAGAAGAGAGGCTCATGGTGTATGCATCTAAATTAGAGATCTCAATAAGTTTCTTATTCCTGTAATTTTAATTATTTGATGAACTACATGGATAAAAAAAATACCAAGTTGGATATTTGTTATAGATATCATCAAATTAAATGAGGCAAAAAGATATTCCAAAGATAGTTTTTTGCTTGGATTAAAACAAACCTATTGCATGGTAAAAGACAATAAGTATGTTAGATCCATAGGTTTCAAGAGAAGGGATTATGATCCTATCTTGTATATTAAAGAAAAATGTGAAGACCTTATTATGGTTGTACATGTTGATGACTCGATCATTACAGGTAACAATAATGAATTGATTTACAAAGAACAATATACTCTTTGCAAATCATTTAAAATGATTGACTTGGAACTATTACATTATTGTTTAATCATTGAAATTGGGCAACTACCAAGCATGACTTTCATCTCATAGGCAAAGTATGCTTGAATTGATTTACAAAGAACAATATACTCTTTGCAAGTCACTTAATATGATTGACTTGGAACTATTACATTGTTGTTTAATCATTGAAATTTGGCAACTACTAAGCATGACTTTCATCTCATAGGCAAAGTATGCTTTAGAATCGTTGAAGAAGTTCATAATGGAAAATTGCAATCCCAACAAAAACATCAATTGAGGTCCACTTAAAGCTTATTAAAAATGATAAATCTAATGTGGTTAATAAATTGTTTTATCATCAACTTGTAGAAGGATTGATATATCTTACTATAACTAGACCAAACATAACTTTTGTAGCTAGAATGTTCTTAATGTTTTTAAATTGTTTCAAATTTACACATTTAAATGCAATAAAGTTAGCGACTTAGAGAAATTTGTCCTCAACTAGAACGGTTGCTTTCCAACTACTTGAAGAGAATATAAGTGCTATTGAAAGAGGGAAGCCTATCTTTAATTGTGCACTCATAACCTCCTACTTTGAGTTTACCTTCCTCGACTCTAACTACTGCTTCTTAGCTAATAAAATAGCACAAAGAACTCTGACTTGCTCTTGCTATGAGACTGAGAAAAGTAAATACAAATAGAACTTAAAAAAGAAATAAGAAATAGAAAATCAACTTCTTATCCTCAAATAGAAAGCTAACCGACCTTTAAAACGTAGGTGATACAAATGAAAAAAAAAATCTACATGTCATGCTTTTACCCTTGGTAGTATAGTGAACTCATATGCAAGTAAAATACAACAATTCATAGTTATTCAAAGAACAAAAACATAATACAAAGCAACAATCGAAACATGTGAAACTAAAGCTTTATGTGATTTGAAGCTTCCATACAAATGCAACCAACTATACATTATAAGAATAAAAGTGTCGTCAAAATGACAAATAATCTAATTTATGAAATGGCAAAGATCTCTACCAAAACAGTCAACAATGATAAAAGTTCAAAAGCAAATAAGACAAATTAAGACTTAGAAAAAATGAAAACATTTGAAAGTATTGGAAGTAATTTTTATTTTATCCATTTATATTATGATAAGTTGCAATGGCATAAACAGGAAATAAATGAGATATATTAAATTTCTTTTAAATTAAATGACTTTTAAAAAATAGATAGGTAGATCTTAAAAAATATATAATAACTTGATAAATGTAGATACAACACTTAATGTAATTGGATGCATATTAATATAATACATCTCTCTTTCTCTTTCTATCTCTTATTTGTCTTTTTACTATTTTCTATATTATGGTTTTACAAGGTTAACATTGGAGTTTTTGTAATTACCATTGAAGATTTATGTAACTAAGGTTTTTTAATAATAAATCTCGTACCATTGAAGATTTATCTAACCAAGGGTTTTTAATATAAATTTGAGATTTATTAATCTATAAATTCATAAAAGATAGTTAAATTTTTATTTTTCAATTAATTGTTTTAATTTTATTTGTTTATCATTTTTAATCCTAGTCTATATGCTTTTGATTCATATGATAGCTTATGAGTTTCTATTTTATATTCATGTTTATTTAATATTTCATTCATTTTCTAACATATTTGAAAGTTATATGAAGCAAGTCAAATGTCTCTTTCTATTTCTTTGTAAAAACACTCATGTTTATTTTGGAATACATGAGATTAAATAAAAATTAGTGTTGTTGTGGTAAATAAACATTACAGTTATAAAATAAAAGATGTATTAATTTCATTTTTGAAACCTCACTTCGATAATACAAACAGACTGTTGAAATTTTAAGATAAATTTTATTCATGAAAACAATGTTAAAATTTTAAGATAAATTTTACTCACATTTAAATTTAAATATATTTAGTATATACAACTAAATTTAAATATACTTGGTATATACAACTTTCAATAGAATGTCTAAATCAAACAATAAAAATAAAACAGAATAAAATAAATCTAAACACCATCTAACATGAAAAAATTGATATCCTACAAGTAGGTCTAAAGAGGATACACATAAAGTTAAATCTATTGAAATCCTCATTGTAGGTCTAAAGAAGACACAAATAAAGCTAAATCATAGCTTCCAATGCAATTTACTTTGTCGCCATACACAGCAATCTTGAAATCTTTGAGATCGACAAAAGAAAATATCTAGATATAATAAAGATAACAGAAACAAAGATATATCCTAAACAAGACAATATTAACAACATTATAGTCATCTCAAGTTTTCTGAGGTTTGAACACTCCGAAAATATGAGAGCAGACATTACACACTGATATACACAAATAATAATTCTATTACACAATTACACTCACATACAATAGGTTTATACAGTGATCCAACTTATTCTAAACATAGGGATAGAGGTTAAGAGAATATCTCAACCACACAATAAAATAGGATTTAAGATCTCTCATATATCTAACAAACTCAAACCAACTGTAATGTAACCATTATTTCCAACATCCCCTTTAATGGTTATATTGTAAAACTTACAATACTAAATAACAAATTACAATACTTGTCATTTGTCTGATTCTCTGTCAACACCCACTCTGCAATCTTATGGTTTATGCTCTTTTCTTCACCATTCTTTCAAGCTTGCAATTGAAATTATCAACAATATTAACATACTCGGCTCCTTCTGCAATAGAGTTGTCAAGTAACCAGCATAGATCCATCTTAAACCTGTAACTTGAAAGCCGAGAAGGATCCAATAAATCAGCTTATTGAATTTTTAATGTGTTTTATGTTATAACAAGTTGTACAACCGGGGGGTCGTCAATTTTATTAGTTGTTTTTACCTCTTTTAAAAAGTGTATGTACTGGTAACACCATTCTTCATTTATTGGGATTTTGAAATTTTTTGCCATAAAATATTATTCTTCATTTTCTGGGATTTTGAAACTTTTTGTCATAAAAATTACCTCTATAATTTTTATTTACAAATTTTACAAAAGATAGCTATTAATAATGAAAAAAATATACATTTTCATATTTTTTAACAATTAAAAGCTAGTTAGAATGAAAATATATATAAACTTTGGAAGTTATTTTTTAAATAAACTATTTTTGGAAAATTTTGTAAAAAAATTGAGAAAATAAAAACATTACCAACAACAACGTTGAAATTAACTAAAAATCTCAAGATCTTCCTTTAAAAATGAATATACTTTTAAAAAATATAAAAATTTATAATAAGCTATAAAAACTATATCAAAATATTTATGCACCACAATAAAACATTAAAAAACATATAATATAAAATTAAATTTATAAGATTTAAAAACATTAAATATAAAATTAAATTTCAAAATAATATGAAAATACAAGTTAATTAGTTGGTACAGGCAGCTTGCTTTACTATGACCTGTGTTTAAAGACAGAAAATATGCTAAAAATAAAATATTTAGAGTTTTCCTCATCAAATATCAAATAACAAATCCACTGGTCCAAAAACAAGTTGGTTGCACAAAGTTCAGGCGACTATGTATTTAAAATTTCTTTCAAGTAAATACTCTATTTCTTATTAAGCAGTAATTATTTTATTTCGTTATTTAACAACTTTCACAAAAATGCAGATACAATGGATGATCTAGAACTGGTCCCTGGCCAGCATAACGAAATTCCATAAATATCTACTGACCCGAAAGAGAAAGCACGAACCTTAGTTAAAGGAATTCTCAGTTTTGCCAATGTACAGTAATTTTAGAAACCATTTCTTTGCAAAAATAAAATTACAATTTACATCATCGTTTTCAACAGAACACAAAACAAATTCCTTATTGCAAAAACACAAAGGCAAAAACTTCACAACATGAAGACACTATATGAACAGAAAACTCTCATTTATTTTTAACTGCCCCAGCTGTTCCCATAAGGTCAACAAACAGGTGAACAAAAAGTGCTGATTTATAATTGAAGCAAACATCACAGTATTTGCACAATGTAATTTAACATTACCAGTATAGTCTGTACTTTTCTGTATATTTTTCAACAGTTTATTATCCGGTTCTATACAATGACAGTGGAGACTGTAGACGCTTAACAACTGGGAACTTTTCAAACATCATTTCCTTGAAGGTTAATCGACGTCTTTGTGCATCCTATGGACAACAAAATTACCAATGTCTTGAAGCTATTTCAATTTCGTCCATCTGTTTTTCATAAGCCACAACCATGAAATTTCCTACCTATACTTGGGCTCAGCCATGTCATCAATACCGGATAAACTTTGAATGCATCATGCCACCAATGAAACAAGGCTACAAGGCTAAAGATGTACTTTGGTTTCTTCATTGTCTGATCCATTTTTCGTTGGTCATCGCAACCACGAGATATTTATTACTAAACACTCTGTTCAAGCCCTCTGTTAAAGAAGTTAGTTGCAAAACATTGTCCATGCATTTAGTTGCCGACAATCACAATCTAGCTGAAGCACATGAAGCCTTGCAGTGCTAAGTGGATGCATTTTCATTTTGTTTTGGATCACATCCATAGAGACCAGACAGCAGAAATAAATTTTAAACATGTTATTGTCGTCTCATGACATTATACTATCAATATGGTGCATTGCCGAATTGAAAAGCAAAGGCCGAACCATTAGATCCCTTGCAAACAAGGAGATTGTCCAAAATCCAGCTGGATACAAGTGGCCCGAAAGGAGAACAAACTAGGACAGTTAGATGAAAACATAAAAAAGAAGCTATCAATATGGTGAGTTGCAGAGTTGAAATGCAAGGGCCGGATAATTATAACCCTTAGAAAACAAGGACATTGTCCAAAATCCAGCTGGATACAAGTAGCCTGAAAGGAGGGCAATCAAATAAGAAGATAAGAGGAAACAGAGTTTATGAACAGAAAGAAGATTAGAAGAGGAATGGAACACATTTGAGAATACGGGACACTAAAGCATAGCATTGTCCTTAACAAGATCAGTCTAAGTTTTACAAGGTTACTCCTAATTTATTAGCTTCCCTGAAACTTTGGTGGTACATCCTACTTTTGAATTTTCTTGTCCTGTAATGACCTGCTAACTGGCCAACTGCATCACGAAACCACATGACATCTTCACTCTTAAAAACCATCTCATATAACTTATTGCCATCACATATAATGTCAAATCCTTGGCCATCACCGTACTTGGGTTTTCCAAGGATATAGAACAAATGCATTCTAACAAGGGGCAGTAAAACTATAGAATCCAAAGCCTACTTTGAAGAATCATGTTTTGTTCCTATGCCTTTACTACAGTGGCCGACGATGATTGTTTTGATAATTCACAAGGGCTCAGGGACTGAGCCCTGCATGAGACTGCCGCAAGGTCTCAAATGGCACCAAATCCCTGAGATCTGTGATGCTAAAACCCTTATAGCTGTTCTCGTTGAAAAATAAATCAAGTGGTTGCACACAAAGCTTGGGATCTGCCGACGACAGCATATTTAGAAAATGCTCCATCCTTAATTTTCTCCATCCTTAAATTATTAACATACGAGTGAAACATTCAAAAAGCTCAAGAGTTTTAGCCTTTGAAAATCGAGAAATTCTCCTCACCAAAGAAACTGGAGCTTCCTTTGAACAAATTGTTGTAACAACGAAGGACCGATAGAGATCATAAAACACCTAATTGCTACCAGCATGTTCCCACTGAATAAAATGAATTTAAAAACCATCCGGAATTTGCCTTGCAAAATCGTCGCCAATAAAACTGTTCGACAAATGTAGAAGCTGAAGATGAGGAAAAATAGACCAAAGCCACACTCAAAAACATCAGTTAGAACGAGAAATGAGAATTTACCTGACATGGTTACAAGTCAGATGCAATACCTTAAATGTTAAAATGTTCTCAGGCCCAATTAAGCTAGCAGCATATTTCCATTTAGTGTTCTGTTCTTTTAAGCTTTCAGTGTGTTCAGCTGTTTATAATGTTTTCCGGATTCACTGTGGTAGCTCAAATATGCTGCTCATTTTGGTCCTCCAATACTCAACCACGAGAAAAAGCGATAGATAGCTCAGCCAGAAATGCATGAGATAGATGCAAAAATACTGGGAGAAAGCACCATCATCAATATGTACATTGTATATGAATCAGACCAACAACGGATTACTAGGTTTATAGATCAAAGTTTAGTTGGCAAGCAGGAATGCCGGCTCATGGAAAACAAGATATAAGACATTAATTATTTTGTAAAAATAGGAAAATAAAGAATAAAAGCAGAAGCAAATATAAACCATATAATGGATAGTAAAAGAATAAGTAACATAAACTATCAGTCTTTAATTATAGAGACTTTCCATGGCGAGACTTCGGCATAGCCCACACCAGTGACCAAAGCATCGACAAGGATCACCAGCGACTAACCCATAACCCAAAAGGACCAAACCATTGACAATGATAACCATCGACTAGCCCATAACCCAAAAAGCAATGAACCCACGTCAAACATCACAGTCAAAGAAATATATATATATATATATAAGTTGAAAAGTAGTGCTAAAAGTGATTACTAGCTACAATGTAAATAAATTCTCTTGACAAACGGGAGAACTCTTAATAATTATGATGATAAGAATCTCTTCCCAAATCAACAAAACTCTTGTTATAGTTGTTAAAATTCATCCATACATATAGTGGTTATTAGTTTCAACATTCCAAGTACTGTAATTGCCCTCTTCTTAAATGAGAAAAGGCAATTTGAGAAGAGATTCATATAACAAAATAATGACAGAATATAACGAATCTAATCCCGAATTAATTTGAAATTCATTCATAGATATTGTGGTTATTAGTTTTGTAAGGGGCAGAAATTGTAATGCCCTCTTCTTAAATGGGTGAATGACAAATTGAGAAGATATTCTTATAATATAATGACCAGGTGAGTGATAAACAAAAGTGCATTATTCTTAAAGCAAATCCTTACAAACTGTTAATCTAAGTTGCCAGGAAACTTGGGTAGAGGGCTGGCGATGAGAACACCATTCTTTGAAACAGGGGACTTTGATACGTCAGGGGTACTATATATATATATTAAATCAATTTATTTTTTACTCATATTCAATTTCAATAATTAACAAGTACAATTAACCTTGATAAACATGGCAATAGTTGATGGGGCTTTTGGTTTTTCAAAATTAGAAATATGCACATCCATAGAAAAGTCTGCACAAACATCAACAAAGTAGGTTTTTTATCATTCATGAAGGACAAAAGATACGTCTATGCAACAACATTGGAACAACTTGCACAAAGGATAAACAATAAACACAAACTATGCCAAGAAATATCCAATGACAAGATCCAGAGTCAAAATAATAAGGCAATCTTCTAGAAGAAACAGTCTAAAAATAGATACCAGCCCAAGCTAGATAGTGCCATGTCACTAACTTAAAAGCACAAACCTTTCAAAATAGGTTTTTTTATCATTCATGAAGGACAAAAGATACGTCTATGCAACAACATTGGAACAGCTTGCACAAACGATAAACAATAAACACAACTATGCCAAGAAATATCCAATGACAAGATCCAGAGTCAAAATAATAAGGCAATCTTCTAGAAGAAACAGTCTAAGAATAGATACCAGCCCAAGCTAGATAGTCTAAGACAACCTAGGCTTGTCATGCCTCTCCTCTGTCTTTATCATCTCCTTTACGCGGCAAACTCTCCTCTTGAGGGCTCCAACAAAAGTCAAGACTCAACTCTGTGTTGAGAGAAGTGGACAGGCCCGCGGGGTCTTACGAGGGTAGGGGGACCGATGCCTACCCCGTCCCTCTTCGTAAAGGTAATTTTTTTATATTTTTTTAAGGTACTCTATTGACATATATATATATCAATCTATTTTTCCCTAATATTCAATTTCAATAATCAACAAGTACAATTGACATGCACATTGCTTCAAAGTTCATAAACCATTGATATAAAGTGGGAATTAAATATGAACTGTAAGTATAAACATGACAACAGTTATGAAGTTTTTGGTTTTCCAAAATTAGAAATATGCACATGCATAGAAACGTCTGCACAAACATCAACAAAGTAGGTTTCTTATCATTCATGAAAGACAAAAAATACGGTCTATGCAACAACATTGAAACAACTTGCACAAATGATCAACAATTAACACAAACTATGAAGTACTCGACCCAGTTTTCGAGGCTTGGGGACAATACCCAAGACAGGGACGCAAACCCACGCTTAGGGACAGGTACCCTGCAACACAGATTTTAATGATTATGGTGGTTAGAATCTCCTCACAAATTAAAAAAGCTTATGGTGTTACAGCTTTTGGATTTAGTTTTCGAAGGACAGTAATTGCCATGTTCTTAAATCGGTGAATGACAATTTGACAGAAGATTCTTATAACAATACAATGACTAGAAATATCACTCTGCGTATATAAAAAAATAATGACAGAATATCACAAATCCCATCTCAAATTAATTTGAATTCATTCATACATATTATGATTATCATAGTTTTGATAGGGACAGTAATTGCCGTCTTCTAAATGACAATTTGCAACGATATGCGAAAACTACATTACACTTAAAGAGGTTTATTCAAAGGTGTATGCCTTAAATTCCAGAGAAAGCTTGGTCCAAGGATGAGGGAACTTGTACTGCCTCCAAAAGCAATACCAGAAATGTGAAGATAGTGCTTTTGCAAGCAAACCCACAAATGTCGTGCCCCACTTAAATGCTTTTCTACAGCCAATACCATCTAACAAGCTTTAAAATAATTATTTGGAGGTTCAAGTACATCTCAAAAATATGAGCACGACAAATTTATTTTTTAAACTCAAAAAAATAGGAAAAAAAAACGAGACAACCTGGCTTTAAAATAAACATAAATATTAAAAAGATACCATAAATTGAGCGACTACCAAAAATAAGACAATGTTAAAAACAAAAATACAATGTAGTAAGCAACCTGAAATGGTTTAACTCAACATTATAAAAAATAAAGCAATGTAAAAAACAAAAATATAATGTCAACATCTAAATGGAGGACATTTCAAGAAAATGAGTTTAAATAAAAATAAAATAAAAGCAAATAAAAATAACAAACCAGACAAAGAATGACTCAAGCCTCAATGAACCCCGCCAAAGAACGACTTAACGAAGCTAGTTCAACTAAAACTACGGAAAATAGGAAATTTTTGAGGAACGACGTCCCTTATAATAACAATCCCTTATAATAACAAAGTTCATAATACAAATAAAGTAAATTCTATTACTGAAAGAAACGAAAAACATGTACCTTCTCAATAATGAGTCATATTCATGTAATAATTTGTGCATCCCAACATCAGACTAACCCATCCTACATCATAATGGCCATCAGTCTTTGATCACTGTTTCAACACAATAACCTGCACAGAGAAAGGAACAGCAATCAACTGATGTGCTGACAAAATTATTAAATCTCATTTCACTTTCTTTCAAATGCTTTGGTACTAAAAGAAACTGTGCCTACAAGAGTGTGGCTTAGCTGCAGGCAGCAGTGTGATGGGCCTGACTGTGCTAACATAAAGACAAGTTTCAAAACCCCTCGAGTAGGTGCAGATGAAGGTACCAGTTTTGGGGGATTTTGAACAGCTATCATACCAACTTTACGGGCAAAATATGAAGAGAAACAGTAGCATTAGAACAACCCAAACAGAGACCCCCCTTTCGCATATGCACATTCGCATATTTCTTAACTATAGAAAAAGCAAGTCGAATATTAGAGAATTGAAACAGCTCTAATCCAGCTAAACATTTTATGCTTTATAATCAAATTGAAAATCCACCGTATTCCTCTATATTGCTGTAAAAGTGATCCATATAGGAAAATTTATGCACGTGCGAACTAGAGATCTGTAGTAGTAAATGATCTCGAACTGTTCTACAAATATTTTACACCACAATTAAACAATAATCAAAAGAGTGACATTGCAGCCACATTCTCTGAAAATTCCCTGCTTGGTTATGTACACAACAATCCATCCTTCCAGCTACCCAAAAGCACTCATAAAAAGAGCATTAATCTACAAAATAAAATCGTGGACTTTCAAAATTTGTCGAAGCTATACAAAAGGTTGATCTACAAGGTTGCACTTACACTTCCAACTTTAATCGGTAAAGGCAGTAACTGTCCCTCTTCATCAACTGCACCATCCCATTCTCTTCAATGTAGGTACAAGTCATTACAAAAACGGGTTTCAACAAAGTTGCACTTAACACCTCAACCTTCATCAGCACTGACCTATGGTAATAACAAGTCCCCCAACCTTCATCAGCACTGACCTATGGTAATAACAAGTCCCCCGCTACTTCCAATTGCAATATCCCTTCTTTCTCAATATAGGAATAAAAACTCATTTTGCTACAATTCTGTCTATATTTTCTCAAGGAATTACAATAATAATCCATAGCTCTTGATTTGCACTTCATCCAGTTGAATTACAATAAGAAATCCAATCCATAGTTCTTGATTTGTACAATGCTTCATCCACTCAAGAGATTGCATAATCTCGCTGACCAAAGAAATATTTACTTCAGATATGCATACTCAGTTAAAATGGTTTATGACAAATTAATGAATAAATAGTAAGACTAACAAAATGCTAAAGAGTGGGCCTGCCAGAGCAATATCATACAGAAAAAAATATAATATCCTGATCTCAAATTACTGTAGGGCCAGGAGCAATTTAATTTGGAACTGTACATCATTAACTAAATAATTTAATTGTATAGTTCTTCAATATGCACAGAACATATTTACCCCCGGAAATAGTGAAACACTTGTTCTTTCTAAAAATTGATTGAAGCAATGCACAGAAAAATAATAAAATAGCTCATCTCATGAAATATCACTATCTCAAAGATAACATATAAGACAATATTTAGACTGCTTGATTAAAATTAATCAAATTAAGGAACTATCATCAATGTCAGTCTAAACTGTTCAACTAATCATCAATTACTCAACTAAGATGGTAAGTTCTTAAACTTGTTCTCTTTATTAAAAAGTTATTAATTACTTTTATCAATTGCATTGCATATAAGGCTATTAATTACTTTCGTCACAATGTATGACACAGTAATTCTTAAACTTGGATCTATAAAGCACGGATAAGGATCCTATTTCTTGAAATGTAATTTTTATTTTTTATGACACAGTAATTCTTAAACTTGAATCTATAAAGCACGGATAAGGATCCTATTTCTTGAAATGTAATTTTTATTTTTTATTTATTTTTATGGTAAACTCCAGAAATTTGATCCCTCATGTTATTAATGACTTCGATTCATTGCATTGCAGATAAGGCTATTTTCTACTGTCATTCACTGTAGTGCATATAAGACTATTTTCTACGTTCATCACATTGTATGAAACAGTAATCATTGATAATTTTTTATTTTTTATTTATTTTTATGGTAAATTTAAGAAACTTGATTAGATCCAAGTAAAGTTTTATTTTTTTATTTTTAGGCTGATATAGATTTTTTTATTACTTTTCATATTTTTTATTTTATAAACTAACATGGATTTTTTATTTACATTTTAATTTTATTTTTGGTAATGTAACATTACATTCTGTTATTTACCTTACATGACAACATCTCCTCCATGATGCAATCATCATCCTTTGCCTCTAATGTGAATGTTAATTATTATCCATGTACCTATCTATGTGAATTATATAGTAACTATATTTCTTAATTTCACTATTATAATAAGTTTTAACTTAAACTAGTAAGTTTAGAGCAAATCACACATGCACATGCTCAACCCACTCATCAATTTGCTGACCGTAATGACATCTCTTCATATTTAGGCAGAGAAGCACCTCACTCCTCATAGTGCAATCGTCATCCTTTGCCTCTAATGTTTTTTATTTAAAAAAAACTAATGATGTTAATTATAACCATCTACCTATTTATGTGAATTATATCGTAAATATATTCATAGTGCAATCGTCATCCTCTGCCTCTATAATGTTTTTTATTTAAAAAATACTAATGATGTTAATTATAACCATCTACTTATCTATGTGAATTATATTGTAAATATATTTCTCTACCTATCTATGTGAATTATATTGTAAATATATTTCTTAATTGCACTATTATAGTATGCAAATCACAACATGCACTGGCTCAACCTACTCATCAATTTGTTGATACAGATGTGCTAGGAATTTGCAAACATAACATGAATCAAAATTAACCGAAGCAAGCAAATGGACAAGGGCAGTGAAACCGGATATATAAAGTAGATGGGTAATTGGCACCCAATAAAAAAAATCTAATTCACTTGTCAAATACTTTGGATTAAGCATTTTAAAAGACATATTTGAGACAATATTTGAGTCTACCCAAAGCCTAACACTTAAAGTCCACAATACATATAGATAGTATCACAAATAGAAATACAAATCTAATGACATTAAAATATATGGCTTTCAAGCATTGTAAACTGTTGCTTTATGTAATAACAGTTTTGGTCGTTCTACCCTTGGCATTGTAAACTGTTGCTTTATATAATAAACGTTTTGGTCGTTCTACCCTTTGGGGAAAAGGATAGTAGCTGTTCTTTTTTATATTTGGAGGATTTGAAAATATATTCTTGCGGGTAGCGATGATTCTTTTTGGGCAGTGAGAAAGATAGGACATTAAGAATGCATCGCTTTGCTTTTTGTTTGGTAAGTGCTTGAGCATATTATGAGAGTCATTTGATATTTATTTTCTATTAGTATAGAAGTGACGATTTTTTCCGACTTTGACATCAGTAATATTCAGGGTACTATCAACTCAATACACATCATTAATGTTAGCACTAACATTATTCTGCTACTATCAATTCAATATACATTGTTAATGTTAAGACTTAAATTATTGAGTGGCTGACAACATCCACTTGATATTTCAATGAACATATTTGCACCCCTATTGCCTTTCATCGCATACTGTACATTCCGTGATTAGCATAATCATGCTATACTAATAAGGTTTTGTTAATAAATGTCTTATTATAACAATTGTAGTATTGCAAAAAGCTTATGCAAATCTTCAAGATATATTTGGGAAAATTTTTAGCAAACTCTGAAATTGCGACTAATATTTTCCTCGCTCTGCTTATAGCCTCTAATTTCCAACATTCAATTATAAAGTGGTTCTTATGTTAGTGTATGTTTCCTGAAAAAACTGGGCAAATCTTCTCTTGTCAAATACTTATAAACATCTTATTTCTGTACAAATTTGGGCAAAATCTTCATTACCAGTTAAACAGCCAACGTTAAATAGCAAATCTTCATTATCGGTTAAATAGCCAATGTTAGCCCCTAAATTTTCCTTTAGGTCTTTAGCCCGCTTTAAATAACCCTCAGCCTGTTTACATTTTCATTTTTAGACTATTAATTCATCCTGTTGCACTAAATACGAATGATATTACTCATCCATATCCCATCTTGATAGACCTCAAGCAACCGATCTGAGGGTCCCTCACTTTTTCAGGACTGCAAATAGCAATTTAGCCTCGGAAATTACTAAAACCTAATTTTAAAATAAACAGCAAAATTTCTCTAAAATCCTACTATGTTTATCCTAAAATAATCAGCCACATTGTTCATACTAGCTACAAAAACCATTACCTATTGTTTACTTTATCTAATCAACATCAACATTGCTTTTGTTCGATTAGCAATTATCATTGACTGATTTATGTCTGTGCCACACTAGTATTGGCTAAAAAAATAGTGTTTGAAGAAATTGAGAACTACCAAATAAAGTTAAATAGCCATGTCAGCCTCTAAATTTTCCTTTAGGTCTTTAGCCCACTTTCCATAACTCTCAGCCTGTTTACATTTTTACTTTTATACTATTATTTCATCCTGCTGCACTAATATATAATGATATTACTCATCCAATACCCCATCTTACAGATAGACCTCAAGAAACCGATCTGAGGGTCCTATAATTGTTGATATTTTAAAAAAAAGACTGCAACAGCAATTTAGCCTGGAAATTAATCATTACTAAATAAAGAGAATTTAATATAGCACCTATTTACACAAAAATGCTACCCCTGAAGTTTAAACCTCTATAATTACATTTAAAACTCTAAAACCTAGACTTGCAAAATAATAGCATAAATATTCTCTAAAATCCAACACTAACTCCAAAAACCATTACCTATTGTTTACTTTTTTTTAATCCACATTGCTTTTTGATAGAAAAACCATTACCATTGCCTGATTCATTTCTGTGTCACTAGTTTTGACTAAAAAATAATGTTCAAAGCAATTGAGAACTACCAAACAATGTTAACCTCCAAATTTTCCTAGGTCTTTAGCCCGCTTTCTATAACACAGACTGTTTAAATTTTTAATTTTATACTATTATTTCACCCTGTTGCACTAAATATGATGATATTACTCATCCCATAACCCAACTTACTAGACCTCAAGCAACCGACATGAGGATCCTACACTTGTTGATATTTTAAAAGAGAAGACTGCAACAGCAATTTAGCCTGTGAAATTACTAAAAATGAGAGTTTTATCTAGCACCTACTTACACAAAAATATTACCCCTGAAATTTAAACCCTTCGAATTACTTTTCAAACTCTAAAACCTAATCTTGCAAAATAACAGAATAAATATTCTGTAAAACCCTTCTATGTTTATCCTAAAATAATCAGCCACATTGTTCACAATAGCTACAAAAACAATTACCTATTGTTTACTTTATCTAATCAGCATTGCTCCATTACCTATTGTTTACTTTATCTAATCAACATTGCTTTTGTTATAATGACCATTACCATTGCCTGATTTATTTCTGTGCCACACTAGTTTTGACTAAAAAATAATGTTCAAAGCAATTGAGAACTACCACCCACCTCTTTTACCGTGGAATAAGATCAAATATTCCTCAGTACTGACAGGAACTAATCCTCCAGCTGTAATGTTAGTTGGAAGGAAACAATTATTTTCGCTGCTATGCTTTTGTAGATATGAACTGGGCAGAGTGCTCAACAACGTAGTGTGCTTCTTATAGTGATGGGAAAATATAACACTTCAAGCAGCATCAGTAAGTCTCTTTTCATCAAACCCATCTCCCATAAATAGCTTCATCGTATATGAATGTGGTGTGAATAAATAATTCCTTGCTGTATATGCATCCAAGTTGGTCACAAAGGTAATGCCAATAGCAGCATGATTTGATGATATAAAGAACAGAAAAAGAGTCATCTGCCCCATCAGTCTCATCTGTAACAAAAAGACATCACAATCACACCGTCAAACAAGAAACCATTACACACACACGCAGGGGTAGAGCCCCCCACCAAAACCAAAAAAAAATGCATTTTATTATTTGTGGACCGACCCCGCGAGCGCACCCAGCGGAGTAAGATCCTTGGTAGTTACATCTCTTTGTAAATTACAAAAGTAAATAGGCAAGAGCCTTCAAAAATACTACAGGAAGAAGACTAATAACATATATAACCTGTCCCAAGACCACATCATCAAGTCTCTTGTACAGAACTTATCTTGTTTGATGCCAGACAAATCCCAACTACATTTGCCAACAAACACCACAGTGGGCATTATTTCTAAAGACCATTTGACCTATAAGAAATGCTCCCAGAAAATATGACAACTCTGTCACAATGAAAATAGCACCCTCATAAACTGATATGAGGGTTCGCAATCTCTGACAGATTGACACTACAACATCCTATGTTTCCTAAGCTGTCTTTAAAACACCAAACTGTTTCCAAAGAGCCTCCAGAATTGTCTGCATATTCTTTTCTAAAAATCCAGAATTGTCTGCACAGTGTATACAACGATGAGAAAACGCATATCAGCACATTAATTTTTTAGATGAGACTCGATCATTGAGTTATATTAATATACTGAATTGTTTCAAAACAAATTGCATATATAAAGTCAAAAAATACCTGTCCTGGCATAATAAAGCCTTGGCCATGTTGTCCATGATCGTTATCTATCAAGCATAGATAGAAGTGTGTTGCTGTTTCAAATGGTCATTAGGAGAAGTCCTACACTTCAAAGAAATAGCAAGTAAAGCTGAAAAAATGGCATCCCAATTTATACATGACCAAACAATAGAATCAACTAAAAAGAAATTCTAGTTCAGAAATTAAGGAACTTCTAACCGGGCAGATTATAAGTGAATCCATCTACCTTAAAGACTAACTGGTAATTTGCATAGTAATTTGCATTGATATGCGAAGAACATTCACAGTAGCTAAATACAAACTTATCTAGATATAAACAAAACATGCTAGCAATGTTAAATTTTCTGAAAGTTTACCCACAATTATGCATCAATATCATTAGGGCCTTCGCAACACCTCAAGGCAAACATATATTGAAAACGAATATGCATGGAAATCATTACCACAGTCGATCAACAAAACAATAGACTATCGTCCAAAGCCCAAATCTTAACACATACGCTCAAATGATTATATGACCTCAACTGCATAAGTCATTCAAGTAATATTTGCAACCTATGTTTCACAGCGGCTAAGCAACAGGTTGACACAGAGACATGGAAATTCCTTTCATGAACTGCTAGAGAGACCACCTGAAAATTTCAACAGATGTGGAGGATTTGGCAGGGAACAACACCCAAAATTAAAATATTTACATGACCCAGATTAAAGCATAGAAGCTGTCATCATTTAAAACAATCTAATTATAAATATAATAAAATAATATATATGTAAGTAAAATATTTAATGTTACTACATGACCCAGATTAAAGTATAGAAGCTGTCATCATTTAAAACAATCTAATTATAAATATAATAAAATAATAAATATATTTAAGTATATATTAGGGTAGATCTATCTTAATTTCAGATAAACAAAAAACCAAGAACGAAATAAATTGTGCAAACTTCTCAATACTTGAAAAATACACGTTAAACCATTTATATATTTGATCATAAATTATTAACATTTTTAATCAATAAACGGTTATTTATGTCATAAACAGTTATTTATTTATTTATGTTTTATGTATATTAAATATTTTTTATTATTTAAAAATATATTGTAATAAATAAATGATATCTATATTTATTATTTATTTATGTTTTAACAGGATCAAGAGTAAGGATCTGTGTTTATTATTTATTTATTAATGTTTTGATAAGAGGGATGGATCAGTATTTGTTTATTTATCAATGTTTTGGCATTACAGATATACCTGACATACCCCAGGTTACCGAGGTACCTGACATACCTCTTCCACCCCAAGGTGGAATTGCAAAAGCTCTTAGCTTTCACTACATACATTGAACCATTAATTTATTTACATACATTGAACCATTAATTTATTTTAATATTTTTTAGTCAAAATTCAGTTGAAATTGAAATTGTTGTAAGGTTGCTGAATTACATAATTATTTTAGGTTGTTGAATAATTAAAGGTTGCTGAATTGCATAATTAAGGTGCCCACAATGCTGAAACCATTTCTCCAATCAAAATTATAAAAATCATAATTTCAAAATAAAAATAAAAATAAACAAAATAAACAAAAACATAAGATTGCAATCAAAATTATAAAAATCATAATTTCAAAATTTAAAAAAAAAACAAAACAAAATAAACAAAAAAATAAGATTGCCGGATTCATAATCACAGAAAAGTGATATCGTCTTAACGTTTGTGCTTACCCCAATTTTTTGGAAAATCATGATTTCAAAATTCCAAAAAAAAAAATAAGATCGCCGGAATCAGAATCACAGAAAAGTGCGTATCTTCTTAACGTTCATGCTTACCCCAATTTTTTTTTGGGTAACTTTTGGTGGCAGGTAGTCGGAGGCATGTATGCTAGGGAAGCGTACATCAACGCATCCCCATAATATCCCCGGTATGTCGGGGACGCCCGACGGTCATGAAACATGCACTCTCAACGGACATTAGAAAAACATAAAGGAGACGCCAGGGAACATGGTAAACGCATACTCTCAGCCATCTTTAACATAAAGGGTGAATGCAGCCCCATGTATCGCGGTTCAAAATAAAAATGGGTTGATTAGGTTGCTGTCAAGGGTCACATTATCTGTGCTTTCTTCACCGCGGCACTTGTTCAGTTTCCCAAGAACATGCTAAATCGTCTAATTTGTTGTGCGATCTTGTGATGCCTCCAAGCTGACTGAGCAATTGCAGTAGATCAAATAAGGAAGCTGACAAGCCCAGATGCAAAGCCTATACAATTTCAGCATAGTAAATACTCCTCGGGCACAATTCCAAAGCCAGTGGTATTCACCGCACAAAGGACTCACACGAAAGGGTAGTTTACACAACAAAGATAATGGCACTATAAAACACAATCAAATCCGCACGAAAGGGTATTTTACAACGAAATTAATGGTAATATCAAAAAAAGAGCGAATCCTCATTGATTATGCCGCAACCCAAAGACAGCCCCTCGCCGTAAAAAGAAAACGCATGGGCACAACTCCAGCACAAAGAACTCGCGATATCATGAAAGGACAAAAGAAGAAATAAAACAAAACCTTGAAAAAAAAACCCTTGAAACCCTAAGATTTTGGAAAAGGAAAACCCTCTATTGAGCTCAGAGACCACAAAACAGCAACAAACAGAGTCGACCCCCTGCGGCTGACTCAGAGACTAGTGATTAAATCAAACAAACAGAGAAAAGAAGATAGATTACATACCAGGGGTAGAGTAAGGGATCGAATCAAGTCCAATCCTTCAGAGTTCTCAATCAATCTGAAAAATAGAGGTCTGGGATTCGACGCCGCCCTTTCTTTCACCATAGCAAAACGCCATTCACAAGAATGAATGACAATGTAGGGCATAGTGAAGGCAACATGCAATAAGGCAATTTATAGCCGAGGACACCGACTCTAGATACAACGCGAATCCGCGATGGTTGTCCATATACGCCGAGAGATACAAAGTGCCAATCATACGTTGACTAATTTTTTATTATTAAATTCGACCAAGATCTTTATATTCACCTGAAGTCCCTGACACGTAATACGCAATGTTAATCACGAGAGCCATGCTTTCTTTAATTAGTAGATAGGCACATTGGTTTGTAAGGAGTTTATATGGGACTTCAAATCATTAACTAAGATAATTGATGCTTCTGCTTGCAATTGGTTCTAGTGCTGGGTCTGGGGCCGGAAACTGCTACCCATCCGTGCTGCTCTACGGGGCCGCTCGACCATAAGGGAGAGGGACTCTGGGGTATAAATTTTGAAGGGCAAAGGCCCTAAAATCTACCCTTGGGAATAGATAAATAAAGATAGGGTTTACTCCACAGGGAGAGCTGTGTCTCATTAAAAAAGAAAGTAAGAAATCTGGATCTAAATTAGATATGAATTATAATCTTAGTCCATGCATATATTACCATGGAAAGGGAAGGCAAGGGCAAGGGTCGGGCTAGCTAGGGAAGGGGCAAGGGCAAGGTTTAGAGAAATGATACCAAACTTTGTTTTAGTGGATGCAATGAAATGTATTATTTAGTTTGTTTTAAAATTGTATTTTTATGCTAAAGAGTTTGAGAGAAGCATTTCGAGCTCATTATAATTTTGATAAGTTAAAAGGCTAGGAAGGTCGAAATTACAAGAGAGATTATGAAACCGAGATCTAATGTGGGTGTACGCAGGGCAATCTAAGAGGAAGTGTTTTTCATCTTCAATGTTCATATTCTCACAGAGATGGCAGATCCTTTCTACCCATGGTGTTTTAGGAACTGCCCAACAACCAGTGTCACTATGAAGCTCATGAGAGTTTGTTCTTATCTTGGCTATATTAATTTTTTTATTTGAGATAGTTCAAACCGAGAGATACTTTTGATCTTCTGGAGTATGGTTGATGACCTCCTTATAATATCTTAATTTTCTTTTATCCTCTAAATCTTTCTCACACCACATTTTCTCCTTAAACTTAGAAGTGACAATATTTTTAATGTTATTTATATTTTGCAATGCAACATTTTCGTCGATCTCCCAATGGTTTAACCAAACCCTGGTATCTTTATACCAACCTCGCTTGAGCCTTAGGTGGTTTTGGCTGGAATTTAAAGCTAGTTTAGGAAGTCTATGGTCTCCCATGTTATTGATTTTGTGCTTGTACAACATGAGCCTAGTCATAGCTAGGCTCTCAATAGGGGAAAGACCCACTTCTATGAGGAGAATAGGGTAGGGTGTATTGCTCTTAATTTTGAGGTTATACATTATAAAACGCTTTTGGATTTGCTCAATATTTCTCCAGGATTCTCTAGAGATGTTGCAACCCAAAACCTCACACCCATACAAGATAACATGAGTGACTAAAGTTGCAAAGAGGAGCTTCTTTTTATCCCACATCACAAGGTTTGTTGCTTTACAATTATTCTCAAGACCAAAATAAGCTTTCCACCCTCCATTAATCATTTTCGTAATGCTATAGTTTCAATTGAGCTTGTGATGAATATCAATTCCTAGGTACTTGTAAGAAGACACTTCCTCCAAGTTGTTATTGTCATACACAAAATTAGCGTAAGTGTCCTTCTTGGATTTGATAATCATAATTTTTGTTTTGTCAGTGTTAGCAGTCATACCCATGGTAGAGCAAAAGTCCTTAAGAAGCCTTAGTTGCTTACCAAGATTGGAAGGACACGTTGCCAGAAGAACAATATCATCAGCATAGAGAAGAAGGATGATGACTATTCCAGCTAAGATCGTTCTAGCACAACCTGCTTCCTCTAAACAACCTTCTAGCTTATATATGTAAATGCCAAAAAGGGTGGGGAAGAGGGGGCAACCTTGTTTAACTTCAATATTACAATTAATATTTTTCGACCACCCCTCGTTGGTCTTAAACTTAGCAATGGCATTCTCGTATAACCTTATTGCGGCAGCTCTCAACTCGAAAGGAACCTTTAGCTCTTCTAATCTATTCCATAGGTTATTTCTAGGTACTATATTGAAAGCCTTTCTAAAGTCCACGAAGCAACATAAAAGATTGGATTTATCATTACGACACTCCTCCACAATTATTTTAGTTTGGTGAGGCAACTCAAGTGTTTAATTGAATTTAATAGAGAAGGTGATGGGTTTGTTTCAAAATTGAATTTAATAGAGAAGGTGATGTGTTTGTTTCCTCGAGTTAGCTCATTTATTGTATTAATGTCTTTGGTTTATTTCATTTATTTTATTTTTTTCATAAGGAAAAAATAACTTGAACCAAAGTTATAGCAACAATAAGGTAAAAGGTCAAAATAGTTGCACGAGTAATTATGTTATTGCTGCACCAATTTAGTTTTTTTTTAGAAGGTAAAATTGAAAGCTAAAAAAGTACAAGCCTATAGAGAGAGTCATAGGACTGTTGGCGAAAACCCACCAACAAAGCCTCGTTGACAGGGGTTCTCACTCTGTCGACGCCCAACCAGCGCGATCTCCTTGAGCATCGGCCCAGACAGGTTTTACCCTGCCCAGCAACATCCGCAGAGCGGATGAAGTCTCACTCGAGATGTTCAAGGGAGAGCTGTCGAAACCAAGTTTCTGGCAATAAGAAGGGAAGATATGGCATCTGAGGCTTCGACAGCATAACTATCAAATTACTCCAAGTCACTTGACATAACAAAACAATTATCACGATTCATCTTCACAACTACAGATCTAACAAATCACATCATTCATTTATCACAGCAGTGTTATCACAGTAGTATCATTCATAAACAACTTTAATAAGCTTCATCATCATTCATCAGAATTGCAATAGAAATGGGATAGATCGCATCATCAGTTCATTGCAGCAACATCAGTAAATCATAAATAGATTCAATACACTTCTCATTGACATCGCAACAGAGAAAATAGGAAAACAGAAAACAATATGTAGGCAACAACCTTCATGTCATATTAATTCTGCACAACAGATCCAAAATAGATAATTCTTCTCCACAACAGGAGACTGATTACATCCCAAAACCCAGTTTCTAACACAGACAGATCGCAACAGATTGATCCCTCTCAGATATTGACTTGGACTCATATCGCACTGATCATGATTGTTCTATCTCTCTTCGTGTGTTGTCTGTTTTTTTACAATTGCAAAACTAGCTCTATATATAGGCTTGTGCCTTTGCATCAAAGGTCCACTTTTAACTAACTTCTAACCACTAATGACCTATGTCCACAAAACATGGTCAATTAATACATTAAATATTCAAAAGTGGTTATCCTTTCGCCCATCGCGCTAATCTGGCCTTGTGCGGTGTCGCATGAGCTTGTGCAGCTGTCGCGAGGTTGCACAACTCACTTACCCAAAACCCCTTCCATAGGCCCCCAACACAGTCTTGTGGTTCGTCCCCGAGCCACGTCAGGTTGACAGGGTATACGTCGATGTCTTGGCCTTGAAATCTTCAAACTGCTGCGAGATCTCTCAAACCTGGAGTTGGACTCTTTCGACGGTGCTTTGATAGTTGAACAAATCATGCTGCACAGGGTGCGCCTCCCCAGCCTTACCATCGATCATCTGCCGACTCGCTTGCACCGCCTACAACATTGCAACTGCTTTGACAACCAGCTACCCGCCAACTTCTTGAAACTCATCCAACTGGGCACGACGTTTTTGTTGGCGTTATTGGACACAGGCAGCTCTCTGTTGTAGGTCCTTCAACTCCTCAAATCGCGTGATCTGCACCATGAGCGGCAGTGCTCGCAACGACGTCTTCAGTGTCGTCAACTGCCCTTAAGCTTCTTGTGCATGCTTGGTCAACTGGTTGAGTTGTTCGTCTTAGACAACGCTTTGCCAGAAATGCATCGTCACCTCCATGATTGTCTTTGCTTCTTGTTCCATTGTTTCAAATTAGGCCACTATCTCCTCAATAGTAGTCTTCCGTTCAGCAACCTGCTCCGGTGGCGTCGTGGGATGGACCAAGACATTGAGTAGAAGATTGGTGTCCTAGAGCTTGACAATAACTTCCCCAAGTCGCTTGGCCTTAGTGACTGCAGTAAGCTCGGTCGTGCTCTCAAAGATACGTTGACAGGCGTCATCTATAGCTTGCTCGATTACGCCACAACTTGCGCACAGCTGCGCCTCCTCAATGATAAGGCGGTCTCGTGCCTTCTTAAGCTCAGTGATTTCCTCGGCAGCCTTCCACTACAACTCAACCTGTGTTGCCTTCAATGCCTCAATCTCTCGTACCTTCTCTTCTGTAAGCTGCATCCTGACTTGATGCAACTCCTCAGCTTCTTTCTGCAGCTTCTCGGTTGTGCTCTACGACTTCGCATACCCATCGCTAAGCTCCTTCTGCCTATCCGCCAATTCATGGGCGTTAACATGCTGCAGCGCCACCAGTGCCTAAGCGGGTAACTTGTTAAGATCCAAGGCAATTGTAACACCTAGTTTTGACCTCGTTGCATTAACCATACATGATGTATATATTGTAATGAATCATGGTGTGGAGTTAAAGGCAAAAGCCCTGTCATCGATTTAATTGTGTTATGTTTCGGCGAATGGGATCGTTGTCGATGGTTTATCATGGTATACGGCATATATTAAGTTTTGTCATCATGTAAATATGCATCTTTAGTTAAAATGAACCCCAACCAGCTATGTTCGTGGCAACTAAATTGAGAAGGGGCATGATTCTCATAAGGATAAGGGTGGGGGATGTCAAACCTTGGGCTATGAGGGGGGGGGGAGGGGGAATCCATGTGTCACCACCCTGTTTGATTTGCCCATCTTTCATTGTCTTATCCAACTACCACTTTAATGTTTTGCTGAGTAGTTGAGGCAGTTATGGCTGGGAGTGGAGTGTGGCAGGACTATCAGTCCTTGCCCACACGCACACTCCACCAGCAGGTTGACCCTCACGTTGGCAAAAACCACCACCGCCATCACTCCATGCGGACTCTCCACCCTCTCCACTACGCCATTCTTTCCCTGGTCTGTTCATCCTCATGCAGGGATGATGGTCTGATGATTCCCACGCACAAGCTTCTTTTTCGGGTGTGGTCTCATGCAGCCAGGAGGAGGGAGCCGTTTCAGATGTCACTCACATTTTCACAGAGTGGTATCTAGTATGTTTTCCATCCGAATTCCAAAGGTCTGATGTAAAATTTCCCTCACACACAAGTCTGGAGTCTGTATTTTTTTCCCCAGTGTGGTCTGTGTTGTTTTTTGAGTCATTTTGGCCACGATAGGGCCAAGAACGACTCATGAGTTGTTTTCCTTAACCAAGCTGTGAATCGCTTGTGTGATTGTGTGTATGCAGTGGTTGGTCTTCGAACTGTGTTGGGAGCAGAGATGGGGGTTTGGTTTGCTTGGTAAACCTGGTGTGTTTGGAAACCACATAGACAGAGCTAGAGGGCTAGCTTTCTTCTCCACAACCCTTGAATAGCACTGGAAGGGAAGTCAGGGCCTGAGGGACTGTGTAGCAGAGAAGGGACCGATTCCTTATGTTGGGTGTGTGTGGGTGTCTTAGAAGTCAGGCTAGTTCTAGTGTAGGTGTTCCTAGCTCTATAATGGGCTCATCAACTTAGCATTTAGCCTTTCCCAGCTCCTTGATGGCCTGATAAACCTGACCATGTTGGCTTGGCTGTCTTGTTGATGGCCTGGTAAACCCAACTGTGTTGGATTGGCTGTGTTTTGTGTATCCTTGGCTATGTGTAAGCCTGTTTGTTCCTTATTCCTTGGGGAATCATGCCCAGCTCAGGGGTGGCAGCATTGCTGAGAGATTTAGGAGCATGCTAGCCTATGGTTGGGTGGAACGTTGCAGCAACGTAGCTGGTTGCGGAATGAGTTCTTCATAAGATAAGTAATCTTGTCTATTTTACTCCTGCAATCATTTTATTGTTAATGAATATGGTGAACATGTTGAATGCTTGTATGAATGTATGTTGCTTCCGCTATGTATGATAAATAATTGTATCTGTGTATGTTCTACTTCAATGCATTTTGTTTCAACATTTTATGAATGCACATGTTCATGGGGCTGGTTGCCCAGATGGTTAAGGCCATGGTAGCGTCCTCTTCATCGGTCGGAGGGTCGGGGACGTTACATCAATGCTCTGGATCGGCCGTAGTAACAGGTTCACTTCTTCACTCCTCGCGTCGATCGCAGTCAGGGGAACTTGAACGTTCCTAGCCCGTGGCTCAGTGTTGATTGACGAGAATTCCGCATCACAGCTATCTCGGGTGTCTTCCTGGAAACAACATCATAAATAGAATTCAACTTATCTCTTACTGCAATAAACTCTTCTTTGTTGGACTCTCGTATCGCATGCGTCGCAGCCTCAGAGGAGTCAGTGACCACCTTGATGAGTCGCTCCAATTGCTCCTTCATCCCTGGTCGGGTACGGCTGCCCGTGTCATATTCTAGGCACCATTTGGTTCAAGTTTCCTCCTGCATGTGCTGCTCTTCGGCATCAGGGTTCGTCGATGATTCATTGTCGAAGTCGTGAACACTTAGCTCTTTCTAGACAGGCTCGTTTGAGGCATTAGCTGGTGGCTCCTTAGAGAGTTCCTCCCAGCTCATAGGGTTGCACCATTCAGTCGGCCACTCCTAAACAAGAGCATCCAATTCTTCATCGGTGACTTTGTAGGCCAAAGGTAGCCACTACTTGTTAGGGTCCCGCTGTGGTTGGATATAAATGGAATGAGGCCCGATAGTGAATTGAATGAGTCACTGATACTTAGATGTTGCGTAATTGGATAAGCGGAGAACTTTGACAGTTGCGGCTTGTAGCGCTTCCCAATAGACCCAAAAATGGATCGCACAGTCCATCTGTTGACTGGGCTCCTCAACCCACCACAAATTCTGATAGCGTGTGCCGCGTCACACCTTCACTGCATCGACTGCCATCGGTTGATAATCTTCTTGTTCCATCCATGCGACAAGCACAATGAGAATTAACAACCAACTATAGGAAAATGGCTTCTCAGCCTGAACAGTGAGAGCATCATCGAGCAACTAGTTGAGTAGAAACAAGGACCAGTTCATTTGCATGCCCTATGAGAAAATTTTGTGCACATGCGATCACACCCGATTTGCATTGGATCGGTCGATTCCCCCAGATAATCTTGCTCGCCAAATTGCGCACCCCAAGACACACCGCCTATGCATTCATGCTGTCAATACGATAAGCGCGGCCATTACGCTGCAAGCAAATCTCTCCTTCAGCTGCTTAACCAGCTTCTTGTCAATATCTCGCCTGTGGATATACTGTGTTGGATCTTCCCCAGCCTTTGGCAATCCCGTAAGGTTTGCAATTAAGTCGACCATGACAGGAATAGGCTCATTCAACCAGAGCGTCCCACCATGAAAGCAGGCCAAGAGTTGTTTGACGCATGCATGGGCTTTGTTCAGTCGCCCAAAGTGAGGCATATTAATGAGCCCCAACAATCCAGATTTATTCAACCCGCTCGCCCATGGTTGAGGAATCCTCTGAATCGGTGCACTAGGCCCCATCAGAACTGATTCACATGGCTCATCCTAGGCATCTTTGAGTAACAACAAATCGTGGTCTTCGAAATTCAACTTGATCAACGAAGGGATGATATCTACCGGGCAAGTCATCCCTTCCGGCAGCAATGACAATTTGGGTGGATACTTTTGACTCTTTGTTAGTTGCCTAGGCTTCGCTCCCAGACGTGTTGGAGTGACATATCCCAGGATATCATTGATAGAGACACCCCTAGGCCCTGCAGACTTTATAGCTCCTGAGCTTGATGGCTCGGTCTGTGCAGTCCCCTCTCCTTGCACTCTAGCCGAAGTGCGAGTGTGCCTCTTCTGTGGCGGCGTGGAACTGGGATTCTAAGCCTGCTGCTTTCTTTTTGGGATTGACGAAGAGCCTACCAGCATGCTAATGGATTCTTCCTTAACGGCCATGGGCCGAATGGGGGATTCCTGCTCACTGGAAATCTCAAATGCGTTGAGGTCGCTCAGCATGCCGCACTCTCCAAACTTGACTATGCACCCGACGACTCTGCACCTCTACTCCGCAACTCGCACTCAAGACTCTTCAATTATACTCAGCTCAACTCTCTTCTCACTCGACTGAACTGCTCTGAACAATGCCTTCCTCCCGCATCCTGTGCACTTTTTATAGCCACTTCCCAATTCGAATTAATCATTGTCAAATCCACTATGTCCATCATGACCAAATCCAGCAGTAATGACACCAAATCTACTGGAAATATCACCCTACTAGCGGTCAGATCGACCATTAATGCACATCGCCAGCTAACTGGTTTAACCACCTACATTTATTACTGATTTAACCAACCCCCAGCCCTGCGGTCGTCGCAAGTAGTCTCCCTTCCATCGCTACTTACTCCTATCCTTGCGCGGGCTTTTCCCCTAGGCTCGCCTTGCTGCTATATAACAAAATCGTTTATTTTTATTTTTAATTTTTTTTACTTGCGCAATGCCTCAAGCATTGCGCAGCTCAGGCCCTGTCCTATAGAGCTTCAAGCAACTGCCATTCACAAGTTTTGGCAGCACCTCACCATCCAATTGTTATAACTGAACCGCACTTCCAGAAGTAATGGAATGAACAAGATATAGACCTAACCAATGCATCTGTAACTGACATGGATGCTTCATGAAGTTGATGTTGTATAACAGTACCAAATATCCTTCCACAAACTATTTATGCTTAATGTGGAGATCATGCCACACCTTCTATCGATCCTTCGCAACGCGCTGGTGGAAGCATGTAATAAAGAGGTCCTCTTCAAGCTGGATCAATAGTGCAAGGCGCTCTTCTAATGCTTCTGCATTATCCATGTCGGTCGCTACAACGATGCATAAACTAGGAACAATGTATTCCATGGGCATGACTGCCTCTTGCCCATATACCAGTTTAAACGATGTCTGTCCTATTAGCCGTTTACAAGTGGTGCAAAAGGCCCATAGCACTGCTGGAATTTTCAAGTCCCAGTCATCACGATTAGCATTACATAGCTTTGTCAACGTTGTTTCCAAAATTTTGTTGAACGCTTCAACAGTCCCATTCACCTACAGATGGTATTGTGTACTTTTCTTATGTTGTACCTGCAACTCCTCAGTTAGTGCTCTCACAGTCCGGTTGATAAAATGACTACCCTGGTCACTCATCAATATCCTGGGACACCCAAACCGTGTCACAATATTCTCAAATATAAACTTCGTTGTTGTCGCAGCGGTACAATCTACAATTGGTGTGGCCTTTGCCCACTTGGTCATATAGTTAGTTGCGGTAATGATGTATCGCACCAGTCCTCTTCCCCGGTGGATTAATCGGACCCACAAAATCCACAGCCCATTTATCAAAAGGTTGTAGAGTTTCCTGCGACACAAGCGACATCTCATCCCACCGCAATGGTTTACCGACGTGCTGGCAGACGTCACAACTCTATGCATAGTCTACGACATCATTATGCAACCTAGACCACCATAGCCCGGCGTGCAACACCTTCTGCGCAATAGCCCTTCCTCCATAGTGACCTCCCGCGATTCCTGCATGTGCTTCTTCTAGAACAGGTCCCTACTCATGCAGTAGGATACACCATCGCAAGATTTCATCTGGTCCAAGCTTGTATAACTGCCCAACAATTAGCTGGAAATTTGAAGCCTTTACTACCAACTGTGTCTTCTGATTGGTTGACAGGTTCTCAGGAGCAACAACAGTGGCCAAGAACTAAATGATTAGGGCATAATGATCATCTGCAATGCCGACACGGAACAGTTGCGCATCTGGAAATCCGTCATCAATATTGGTAGGTTCTTCTCTGGTCTCAATGCGAGATAGGTGATCAGGACCAGCATTCAACTGCCCCGGCTTCACGACTATTTCAAATTCAAATTCCTGAAAAGGTAGCAACCACCGATAGATCTTCCCCCCCAACATAGGCTTATTGACCAAATATTGCAAGGCGAAATTATCTGTGAACATCTTCAAGTGATCGCCTAACAAATAATGCCTAAACTTTTGCAAGGCATAAACCATCACCAAGCCTTCTCTTTTAGTTGTTGTGTAATTTTGTTCAGCAAATGACAACTTCCTACTGGCATATGTGATTGGGTGATCCAGGTCGCCCTCACCTGGTTGCGCAAGCACAACCCCCAACGCAATAGAAGAGGCGTCGACATGCACATGGAACTGACTCCACTCAAATCCAACATCCTTCTTTAATAGTTTCTCCATAGGGGCAGTAATTGTAGTGTATCCTTTGATGAACTTGCGATAGTACCTCGTGTGCCCTAGCGTCTCCCAGAGCATCTTCACATTCGGCGGCGGCGACAAACTAAGAATGAGCGTGATCTTTGCTGGATCAACCAACATACCTTCCTTACATATTATGTGTCCGAGCAGCATTCCAAACAACGCACAGAAAATGCACTTCTTAGAATTTAATGCAATCTAATGCTATCAACACCTTTCTAGCATCAATCGCAAGTTGTCAAGATGGTCCCTAATTAACCCATAGACTGTCCAATCATCCATATTTACTTGCAGGAAATTTTGAATGAAGTCTTTAAACACAGTGACAACTACTCGAGAAAATATTGTTGGTGCATTCTTCAGCCCAAAGGGCATGACTATATATTGAAAACAACCACATTTAGTGACAAACATGGTCTTATGGCAATCCTCCTTTGCAATCTGGATCTGGTGGTACCCTGAAAAATCCATCTATGAAGGAATACATCTCCTGACCACCTACTCCTTTAAGGACCTCATCTATAAATGGAGACAGGAATGGATCATGCATACAAACATTATTCAACTTTCTTAGGTTGACGCAAATGCGGACTTCGCCGATGTTTTTATCTTGAACCACCATGGGGCTTATCCACTCTAATTCTTCGACAAGCTCGATGATCCTAGCATCCAGCATCCAGTCAATCTCAGCCTTCACACAGTCCTTGTAGCGTGGGTTCAGTTGATACGATCTCTATCACATATGTTTTGCATCTGGTTTCAATGGGATTTTCATCTCCCCCAACCCCCCTAATATCCCCTTCCTTTCTAAGAAACACGTCGAAAAAAGATCCTGGAATGCATACATCAGGTCCATGATTTTGGCCATTGTTTCCTCGTCCCAATAATCTCCAATATTGGAAAATTTCGGGTTCTCTTCCGACCCAATGTTGACTTTCCTGATCTTCAACAGTTGATTTATCAAATCCGTCGGTATGTCTAGTGCTGCAACATCGCGGTTTCCTTCTGACTTTGGAATATTAACATTCCACAATTCATCATCATCTTCAGGTTCCCCAAATAGATTGTAATATGTCATCATGGATTGCATCGAGCAGTGCGCATGTGGATCAACTAGGTATGCGATAGGGACGACCTTCAACACTACGTCATGGACAATTTGCAATGCATTATGTACCTCTGGGTTGGAATCATGGAAACTAAACGTCTGCGCAAAGCAACCGGACAACTCCTCCCAAGTGGTTATAGTTCTGCGCAGTTCTGCCGCTACATACCAGGATCTCGACATCTTGTCTAGAGTATGAACAAAATCATGGACCCACTCATCTTTAGTTCGTGATGCCCATAAGGCTTGACATTCCATCAAGTGACTAGCGGGGTCATTCCATCCATCGTATTTCCCAGCATGGTAGGCCTTCGAATCATCGAAGCACACTATCATCAATATCTGACACTGTCCCCAGTCATGGATCGTCTACTTATGCATCTCCCACCATCGGGTCGGGGTAGCCTTCAGTGCTACATCTAGGGCCAATACCCTTTATGGTTCAAACACGTTCTCTTTAAATTCTCGAAAGAATTTTGATAACTCTGGTAGACCTTCATAAATTGGCAACTCGACAGTCTCAGTTGCTACGCGATGGAGAGACTGTGTGATCAACCCGCATTTCCTGAATGACACCTCATGGAGCCTATTTTTGCCAATTTTCCAAAGCATCATCAGAATCAAAGAACGTAGAACTATTGCTACGCCATCCAAGTTCACCATCGACGGTAGGGTGGATATAGTCTTCAGAGATATTATAGGCATGATCCCAACTTCTACCGGCTTCATCCCTCACAGGTTCAATATACCAACGTCCTTCCTAAGGGTCCATGGGAGCAATGACCTTGACATCCTGGTTCTCAAATGTCATAACCCATTTTTTGAAATTGATAATCGCCATGCTATCATTAGCCCACCCAATTCCTAGTAGTTCGGGATAGGAACCTCCATCTTCAACCACTGCTATCATGTCAAAATCAACATACGTTTTCATTCCTTCAACATCAACAACCAAATTTGAGACGTGACCATTGGGCTGAACCTTTGCCTGATTTGCTAGTCGCAGCTGCACCAACGACCATCCCAATGTCGACTTTCCTATGAGCTGCCAAGTTTGCTTGGTTAGAATATTTACATCTGATCCAAGATCCAGAATAACCAAGTCAATCTTGTAATCTCCAATCTGGATGTTCATCCTCATTTCCTTACATGTCTTCCTCTTTTGCAAGGACTTCACCGCATAATCCATCAATGCCTTATCTCGGTGGTACAACAACTTCTTAATCTCGACAAGAGCTTTGGGATCCCTTTCCAGTGATAGACAACTCTCAAAGAACTGTTGCAAGGTACCATGCTGCCGCGATGGTCCTGCCTCTACAGATGGATCAAAAGCAGATGGCGTTTCGACAATAGGTAACTTACACGGATTTCTCTTGATTGCATGTTTGGCCTCGAAGAAGGTATCTTTCTCAGTCACAATATCAAATGCTTCCTTTTTCTTTCCAGCGAACTGAACTTGCTGACGCGGTCCATCTTCTCTAGTTGTCGCACCAGCGCGAGTGACAATCCCAACGTCGACACCCTTCATTTGCGGTTCGGCTTGAATTGTTGCAACCGTCGATCCTTAATTTAGGTTCTGGGCTAGATTCAATGGTGGGTTCTGATTCAATGACGGGTTCATCGGCTGATTCTGAGTTTGTGGCAGGATTTGATTCTACATCGGCAGCTAGTTTTGCACTTGGAACATTGGCTGGTTCTGAGTCTGCGCATTCTGCAACTAGGGAATGTTTCCAACCTACCATCTTGCAATAAGCTGAGGGAAATTTTCAACATTATGTTCGCTAGTCGCACAGTATGTACACTGCGCATGAGGAGACTCCCTCTGGCAGTGCCCAAATAATCCATCGGTATAACACTAGATTAATTCTCGACCTTGTCCTCCTCCTCAACCAAAGCCTCCTCCTTGTCCCCTGAATCCTCCACGGAATCCTCCTCAGATTCCTCCTTGTTGAAACTAAGGCTGGGCCAACTGCTGTTGCAGGGGGTTCGGCTGCTACTGGACATAGTGCTTAGCTTGAACATATTGTGGCTGAGGCTGAATAGGCGGTACCTGATTATACTATGGTCGTGGTGCAAACTATGGTTGTATTACAAATTGTGGCTACAGTGCAAACTATGGCTGCGACGTAAACTACTGCTGCGGTTGCGATGGGATAAAATTCATCTGGGGTGGCAGTGTATACTGCACCCATGCTGCTGGCTGTGCCATCTGTGGATGCGCTTGCATTTCCTAGGGGTCCTCACCTTTCACAAAGTATGAATCATATGTCCTTTTCTGGAACAAGTCATAAGCGCGACAGTTTTTATCGTCGTGTCCTACTGACCGACAAAAGGTACAGTACAGATTCTCTACCTTGGTAACCATCTTTTGCATGTAGTTGCAGTTCTCTTGTCGATGCCCATAAACCTGACATATGCAGCACCATGGTGCACCAGCGTAGCTCAATGGATTTGGGGCTCCTGAAAGCAAATAATTTTGGAACGTCGGACATGTATCCTTGGTGTGTCCGCCCGCATGACACCGGGTGCACCAAAGGTCGTCATGATCTTCGTTAGCCTTCTTGATATCTTGCAGTTGGAGCGTCAGATTGGCCAACTATGCTTGAATCTGGTTCATACCGACCGTGGTTTCTCCTACCTGCGATGCTTCTAATTTCATCGCGATTTCTAGAGCCTCGCTCTATGTCACAATCTTTTGCTACATTAGCAGTTATCTGATATGCGGGACAAGCGCGACAATGAACCACTCCTCGTGTTGAACATCGCTCATCCGGAAGCTGACTCAAGCCATCAACATCTTAAACCATTGATCAAAGTCCCAAATTGTTTCATTGGGGAACTGCTTGATTTCTTTCAACTCGGTAATGTACCGAGCCTCAGACTTCGCCTTCTTGAATTCTTTAAACAACCCCTCACGGATCTCATCCAATGTTTTTGTTGTACCTCCCTGAGGAACCAGCATGAAACTCATGTACCAATCCAGCGCACGACCCCTGAGGGTGGTTTCCAGTTGGCTTTTCTTGACATTGTCATCCATAATCTGTCAGGCGGTCCATATCACCTCGCATAAGAACTAGTATTGCTCTGGGTCATCGGTGCCATTTCCATGAAATATTGGTGACTTCAATTCGTCACCTGCCATTCTGGGCCTTTTTCCTCCGGCTGGTACTCTACTGCTAGACTGTTGTTGACACGTTGGGCAAGTTGATGTAGAATGCGTGTTTCTTCTTGGTGGTGGAGTAGTGTGCAGAGGTGTGGACACGTTACTGCTGGGGTTTGAGCCTGTCGTTATCCTGGCGTAGCTTGGGCCTGGTCATCCTCGTCATCATTGAAAGGTCGCTTTGTCCTATGTGGTTGTTCTTCGCGGTATCGCACTTCAATCGTAGCAGGACCTTCTCCTATCATCTGCCTCTTCTCTCAAAACCTTGCTCCTCCTCTTGTACAACCACTTGTTTCCTCAACGACCTTCACGATCTCACCAGAAGTCATGCCCATCTACCCCTTACCTTTCCACGCGTCTCCGCCTTTTCATCGCGGTGTCTACATCCTCCACACACCAGAGTTCCACTACTCTTGGTCCATCTTCAGAATACCTTTTTCACAGACAACTGTTTAATAAATAGCTACAGAGAAACCAAAAATCTACCTCGTGTTCCATTGAAGAACTCCCTCTCCACTTCGCTAAATGACTTATTGGTATCAACTACAAACTCAGTAATGTAGCCCTCCAGGATACTGTCCAACCACACCTCAACAGCCCACGATGCCATATTGTCTGTTTATTGTAATTCTTGGATAAACTATGGAGTCCAAAGTGTTGGCTCTCCTCTTTAGAAGTTTGTCTTCTTAGAAGCGAACTTCGCCAGCCACTCATACAAGAGGATAGGATATTCACAGAAGAACCATTCGAGAGGACTGTCATGAATATATCTATCCAACCAATTGCTCGTCGATAGCTTCGAATTCTAATTTTTTGTTTCAGCAAACTCACGCAGTTTTAGACCAAACCACTCCATGATCTCTGATCAAGTCAAATGCCAAAACATATCCTCCTTTCAATCACAACTCGATCCCGACAACAGAACTATTTGTTGGCGAAAACCCACCAACAAAGCCTCGTCGACAGGGGTTCTCACTCTGTCGATGCCCAACCAGCGCGATCTCCCAGAGCACCTGCCCAGACAGGTTTTACCCTGCCTAGCAACATTCGTAGAGCGGACAAAGTCTTACTTGAGATGTTCAAGGGAGAGTTGTCGGAACCAAGTTTCCGACAGTAAGAAGGGAAGATATGGCATCCAAGACTTTGACAACATAACTATCATATTACTCCAAGTCACTCGACAGAACAAAACAGTTATCACGGTTCATCTTCACAACTACAAATCTAACAGATCACATCATTCATTTATCGCAGTAGTGTTATCGCAACAGTATCATTCATAAACAACTTTAATAAGCTTCATCATCATTCATCAGAATTGGGATAGATTGCATCATCAGTTCATTGCATCAACATCAGTAAATCGTAAACGGATTCAATACACTTCTCATTGACATCGCAATAGAGAAAACAAGAAAATAGAAAACAGTATTTAGGCAACAACCGTCATGTCATATTAATTCTGCGCAACAGATCCAAAACAGATAATTCTTCTCCACAGCAGGAGACTGATTACATCCCAAAACCTAGTATATGACACAGACAGATCGCATATTGTTCAAAACATAAGACTCATCAAGATCATAGACAGATCGCAACAGATCGATCACTCTCAGATATTGACTTGGACTCGTATCGCATTGATCATGATCATTTTATCTCTCTTCATGTGTTGTTTGCCTTTTTACAATTGCAAAGCTAGCTCTATATATAGGCTTGCGCCTTTGCATCAAAGTTTCACTTCTAACTAACTTCTAACCACTAATGACTTATGTCCACAAAACGTGGTCAATCAATACATTAAATATTCAAAAGCGGTTATCCTTCCGCCCATCACGCTGATCTGGCCTTGCACGGTGTTGCGTGAGCTTGTGCAGCTGTTGGGATCCTGTGCAACTCACTTACCCAAAACCCCTACCAACAAGGACTACCACAAAGAAAGTTATTAATAAATTGTACTACAAAGTGAACAAGTTATACAAAGCATGGTAGCCACGATTAAAATACTAGTGTATCATAGGTAAAAAAGAGGAATGTCTACCACTATAGCCCATGTACAGTAGCTTTAGTAGGCAAGCACTGATATCTCTTCAATCGTAATGAAATCTTCAGTTTCTTTGAAGTAGAGGGTTCCCTCTAAACTTACAACATCCTTTTGGAAAGTCGATCGACCTCCTTGTTTCATTCCCTATAGATATGGACAAAAGCTAATTCTGGAGAGCCTTCTTTGAGCTCCTATATTGTAGAACACTACTGCTCCAGCCTATCAACCTGAATCAAAGAATTATTTTCATCCCAGTCAACCACCACCTTTGTGTCACCATAAACATATAATCACTAAGTTCTTCATTCGAGTAAAGTAGAGTAAACCACATAGGGCAAGTGATTATGTCCAAGCATTTGAACCTTGTATACATCCCATCCATAAGAAAGAGTGCAACACCTCAACCCAAACCTCTCTAGTAAAATTACAATCAACAAACATGTGTTGAATAGATCAGACCCTTCCATACAAAGCTCACACAAAAACCAGGGCCAAAGAAACCTCTCTTCAACAAGCTATCCCAAGTCAGATTTTGTTCTCTAAATTGAGCCAAGCAAAACACATGAATTTCAGAGGTAATCAAAATTAAAATAAAAAAACTTTAAATTCATTTAATGTCTTGTTAGGTCGAGTGTTTTAATCAAAGTTAACTTACATACATTGGATGCAATTTGTGAAAGTGGGCAGTGCCCAAGAATTCTTTTGTGAAACCCACATCAGGGTAGTTGGCAATTTTGAAGGTTAAGTCACCACAAGTCAATTATTCTATTACTATGGGTCAAGGGTTGAGGGTGGGAGCCACTGGAAGGGGATAAAAAATAATCCAAGGGGCGTCTAGGATGGTCCTCATCTTTGTACAAACCTAGTGACATCATCGTCAAGGTGGGTAGATCATTCTTCCATTCGACATTAGGATTGGCCTTGGCTTAGTTTATAGACCCTTCCTTTGGGCATGGGGTATTCTTGGCTTGAAAAAACAACATCGTGAACTTTTATTTTTTAATTACTAAATAACACATGGATTATTATCCAAAGGCGTGTTGATTTATAAGGTGGTAATATATACGAGATTTTTATTTGGATAATTAAATATATTTAATTCATTAAGTAGATCAGTATAGTTTTAGTTCGATGACCTAACTCAAGCGATTGAGTTTTTTGAATTTTATAGAGAAAATGTGGGGTTTGATTATGAGGGTTAAATATCGCGTGCCTAACTCAATGACCTTGCCAAGCCAAGACATTGTAATGACCAATATGCATAGTGTCCTATCTACAGGAAGTGCCCAAGAGTTTCTATGTGAGATTGTCTTTGGAGAACTATGGTTTTGGATTTAAAATTTGGATAATTAAAGATATTTAATTCATTGAGTAAGATAATTATACGTTTAGTTTAATGAGCTAATTCAAGCGGCTGAGAGTTTTTAATTTAATGGAGAAGGTTTGAGAATTTATTTCCTCAGTTAGTTGTGTCTATTGTGTGCCTCCCTCGATTTCTTTGTCAGGTTAAGCATCATAATCAAAGTTGACAAATATACAATGGGTACAATCCATGAATGTGGGAAAATGCCCAAGAAGTTTCCATGTGAAATATTATTTGGAAAATAATTTATTGTACTTTTATTATGTAGAATGTAGCTAAGTCATTAAAACAAAATTGTTACTGAAATATAAACTTAAGAGAAAATGAGCATAGAGTTTTATTTTTATTTTCCTTGAGGGAGAAAAATGTGATACCTAATTAAGGAGCATAGAGTCTTAATTTTGTTGTTGGCCAGAAAAATATGGTATCATGAATATTAAATAGGCAATGTTGTAAAAAAAAATTCCAGGTAATTATCTTGGGGCACCCTTGGACACTTTCCATCATTTTGAGGATGGTACCCAAGATAAACCTTAGATTCTCCGAGGTAGATAATGTTGTAATTATATATATAGATATTGTTAGATATTTATCATTTAAGCTAGCATTATCTTAGGATCTTTAACTGAGAGAATAACAAGCACAACAATCAAACATAAGAGACAATGAACACAAAGTTTTTCTTCGGGGAAACCATAAAGGAGAAAACCCCGCAACTTCCTTAGAGATAGAATCAACACCAAAAGAAAAACCCCCAAAACAGTAAGATGATCTCTCGACAACAGTAGTCTCTCTCTCTCTTGTCCCAACAACTTCTTCTCTCTCATTTATGTGCTACAACTGAGTGTGAGTGAATGTATGATAAAAAGAGAAGCTCCATCTCTATTTATACTAATTCCCAACTTGACAATAACTCACTAGGGCTGACTTCTCTAGGAGAGTCTAATAACCCTACGACCCCACAACTGTGGGGACTTTAACCCTTGATCAATAGGAGGGTTACCCACAATGACTTTACATGACTTGTTTACATTATTGAATCTCCTGATAGAAACATCGAGGCATGACATGACTCAAGTACATTACAGACACTTCCTAGAATAAACATCGGGGTACAATACTTAAGATATACAAGTGAATACATTCTGAAGTTACAAATACATCAACACTCCCTCTTAACTAGGAAGGTATTCTCTCGACACAATTTATCAACACAAGTCTTCNTCTCGTCATCTTCATCTTCAAGTCATCTTAATTTGCATCTGGAGCATCACTCGATCTGGATCATCACCACTGGATATGGATCATCACTGCTGGATCATCACTGGATCTGAATCATCACTGGATCTGGATCATCTCTGGGTCATCATCACTGGTGCTATCTCTTGATTCTTCTTGTCACAAGAAGTTCTACAAAGCCAACCCTTTTTCATGCTAGTTGTAGGCCCAGCCTTCATGTAGGTATTTATCGTCTTCAACACTTATATCTGACCATGGAATGAACCATGTCAAAAAGGCCTGCTCAGCACTTACATCTGACCATGGGAGGAACACATCCAAGAACCATGTCAAAAAGGCATGCCCAACACTCACATCCGACCTCATCTTGTCAGAAAGGCTCTGCACTTACATCTGACCATGTGTAAACACATCGCGCTAGAATGATCTTCACTTACATCTAACCATGTGTAAACACATCGCACCAGAATGGCTCTCAGTCCCAAACTGAGTATTCCTGGTAACTGACCATGTACCTCCATTCTCCCAAAGAATGGCATTCAATGCTTATATCTGATCATGTGGGAACACATCCCACAGTCACCTCAGAATGGCTTAACACTCACATCTGCCATGGAAGGAACCAATCCTCTCACCATGATAGAATGGCTTAGCCCTTACATCTAAGCATGGAAGGAACCAATCCTCTCACCATGTTAGAATGGCTCACGGACTCACCACTTCCCCTTGGAGGGAACCTCGATCTGGAGAACACCAAGTTTCTCCCTGAATAATTCAAACTTCACTCTGCCCAATGGCTTAGTCAACACATCAACTAATTGTTCGGCCGTCGCAATGTACTGGAGCTTCATTGCTCCTCTCTGCACCATATTCCTGATATAGTGATATTTGATCTCGATATGCTTCGACTTGTCATGGAACATTGGGTTCTTAGACAACTTCATACAACTTTGGTTGTCGCAATATATACAAGTAGCATCCAACTGTAGATCAAATGAATCAGATAGTAGCTTCCTCAGCCATACTGCCTTGCAACTAGCCGAACAAGCTGTAACATACTCTACTTCAGCTATACTCATTGCCACACAGGATTACTTCCTGCTAAACCAGAAGATCACACCTAATCCCATACTAAATCAACATCCTGAAGTGCTCTTTCTATCAATGGCACTGCCTGCCCAATCTGAATCAACATAACCTTCCAGGTTAATCTTCTGATTCACCTCATACTTGAGCCCATAATCAACTATACCCTTCAGGTACCTCAGGATATGCTTTGTAGCAATCAAGTCAACATGTCTTGGATCTGTCAGGAACTGGTTCAAGGTGTTCACAACAAAGCAAATATCTGGTATCGTATTCATCAGGTACATCAAGGACCCAATCATCTAACGATACATCGTGGCATCAATCGCTTCTGATTGTTTGGGTACACAGGGTACTCCCAAAAGACTGAACACCTTCAGCTACCGCTTCACACAAATAGATCACAGATCAACACACCAATGTTTGTCATGTGGTTAAAACCCTCGAGAGGGAAACAGTCCATGACCCCAGCCAAATAGCTACTTGGAGCAATTTATTATGCAAAAGAAAGAAAGTTACATGAGATTCTCATAATCGGTCAACTAGACAAGGACCCTCTGTGCTCTTTAAATAGAGATCATAGATCAATCGGGTGTTAAGAAACGGATCAATGGTAGGTATGATCTAAGAGAAGTTGAACCGTCGGATCACTCTATGTCTAGAACATATCGTGATCGTCGGATTAGAATATTTACAAATGCATACTAATGCATACTAAATAGACACACTTTTACCTAACGGATATATTACACAAGTTGATCTTAACTAACTCCTAAGTGTCTAAATATCCTAACACTGATGAAGCATCACTCAATAGCTTCAAGTTCGATTCCATATGTGTGGTCTTTGCTTTGCAATCCATCATCCCAAATCTCTGCAGGATCTCTACCGCATACTTGCCTTGTCCTAGGGAAATTCCATCTGCATTCTGCCACACCTCCATGCCTAGAAAATATGCATCATACCCAAGTCCTTCATTTCGAACTCGATAGCAAGCTTCCTCTTTGTAACAGCAATCAACCCATCCATCCCTATTACAAATAGATCATTTACATACAATAGGAGTATCATTGGGTTACCATCTTCAACCTTGTAGTAAAGGTTGGGATCTACTTTACTGTTGGTAAAGCCCAAACTGGATAGGAAACTATCAATTCTATCATACCATGTCTTGGGTGCTTGTTTCAAACCGTACATGACTTTCTTCGGTTTACACACATGAGTCTCCCTATTATGTGTCTCAAAACCGAGTGGCTACTCCACATACACTTCCTCTTCCACTACACCATTCAAGAAAGTAGTCTTGACATCCATCTGGTGTATCTTCCATTTCATTATTGCAGCCAAAGCAAGTATTGATCTGATGGAAGTGTATTTGGCTACAGGTGCAAAAGTTTCTTCATAATCTATTCCTTCTTTCTGGGAGAAGCCACAAGCCACAAATCTTGCTTTATATTTTTCTATGCTGCCATCTGCAGCATGCTCAATCTTGTAGATCCATTTGGAAGTTACAACAGACTTCCCTTCTGGTCTTGGAATAACATCCCAAACATCATTCTTCATGATCGATTAGTACTCTTTGATCATAGCATCCTTCCATTCTTTTCTTTCTGCCGCTTCTTCATAGTTGGAAGGTTCTTTATCAATGAAGTCACATAATAAGGCTACATAATCGGAGCATGACCTGGTTCTTTTCCTTTCTCTATGATTTTCTTCTGGAGCCCCATATCTTTCTACACCTTGGATAGGTTCTCGTACCCAAGCAGGTTTCCTCTTGTGAGGATTCTTCTCCTGAGGTGGATCTACAGATTCTTGAGGTTCTTCTAATTCTTGATCTTCTTCTCGAATTTCTTCATTCATGGTTGTGTCATGAATTCTGGGTACTTCTGTTTCTTCAGTTTATTCAACAGGTCTCTTTCTGGATTTGTTGTAAGCCGAGTCTTTGTTAAATGTTACATCCCTGCTGATGTCGATCTTCTTGAATCCTAGGAAGTATATTCTATAATCCTTCGAGCTTTCAGAGTATCCCACAAATATACCCTTCCTTCCTGAAGGATCTAACTTTGTCCTCTTTTCTTTCAAAATATGTATGTACACTAGACAACCGAATATTCTGAGATGGCTGGCTTCTGATTTCTTGCCGGAAAAGACTTCTCCAGGTGTCTTGTTCTCGAGTACTCTGTGTGGAGTATGGTTCTATACATACACCGTAATTCTGGCAGCTTCTGCCCATAGATGCATGGGAATATCTTGATCATGAAGCATGGCCCTTGCAGCTTCCATGATTGTTCTATTCTTCCTTTCTGCAACCCCATTCTATTGTGGATTATATGGAGTGGTTAACTCGCTCTTAATCCCCGAATCTTTGCATAATTATTTGAATTCATTTGATGTGAATTCTCTGCCATTATCTGATTGAAAGGTCTTGATCTTTTTTTCTGTGTGGTTCTCGATCAAGGCTTTGAATTCCTTGAACTTTCTGAATACTTCATCTTTGTTCTTTAAGAAGTATATCCATGTCTTCCTAGAAAAATCATCAATAAAAGAAACATAGTATACATACCTGCTTAATGAACTGGATGACATCGGACCGCATACATTGGAGTGAATGATTTCCAAGACTCCTTTTGCTTTGCTCTCGCTACTTGGAAATGTCTTCTTTGTGTTCTTTCCCTTCGCACATCCTTTGTAGACAATGTCATGTTTTGTTTGAATTTCTCGAAGCCCTTCAATAGCTTTGCTTGAAAGTGGTAGTGCCCTGTAGTGTACATGTGCAATCCTTCTATTCCAAAGTTCATTTGGATCTACTGATTCATGGACCAAATCTTGTTCTGGTTGGCCCTTCAATTTGTATAGACCTCCTTCTTGTTCCCCAATCACTACTACATCATCATTAGTCTTTCCCTTTGGCCACATGAGAACTTGGCCATCTACAAATGTAACCCTCATGCCTTTTGCATCTAATGCAGATATGGAGAGGATGTTCTTCTTTAGTCCTGATACAAATAATACATCCTTCATCTTTATAGAATTTCTAGAATCTATCTTATAGGAGCATTCCCCACTACCTTTTATTGCATACTGGTAGTCATCTCCAAGTTTCACCTTGTGGGGTGATTCATGTTCTGATAGTTTCACAAAGGATTCTTTGAATCCTGTCATATGTTTGGAAGCCCCACTGTCTATAAGCCAATCATTGCTTCCATGTGTGATGTTTCCCTTGAGAGTGAAAATCAAAACATATTCTTCATCACTGTCTTGTCTGATTCTCTTCTTGGAAGGCTCATCATCTTCTGCAGCATGAGCATGATGTCTTTTCTTGTTTCCCTTCTTCTTGAGAGATCTATCTTTGTTTCTAGGACAATCTCTTGCAAAGTGTCCTCTTTCATCACATGTATAGCAAATGAACTTAGACATATCTTTAGACTTTCTAAAGTTACTCTTCTGGTGAGAGTGCTTACCTCTGTGATGGCTTGTTTTGGTTTTCTTGGATTGTACTGTGAGAGCTTGATCTTCACTTCCCATCTTTTCTTCTCGTGATAATATTAGAGCTTCTTCTTGTGAGCATTCCTCCCACAATCTTCTAAACTTGACTAGCTTCTTTCTAGCACAGATCCCTTGAATGAAAGAGTCCCAAGCCCTAGGGAGACCATTCAAGGTGGTCATCACAATTTATGCATTCTCTACTTCTTCATCTACCGCTTCCAGTTGTTCCTTGATATGAGAGACCCTTGTAAAGTAATACTGGGTAGTCTCCGCATTTTGGATCTTTACATTCTTCAATTGGTTTCTCAGAGTCATCTTTCGGTTTATGTTCTTTCCTTCGAATAGTTTGGCTAGGGCATCAAACATAGCTTTAGGTTTCTTTAGGGAGGACACCTGTGGTATGAGGTGATCCTTGATTGAATTAGTAATAATTCTCTTAGCGACGACCAATTTCTTCTTGTGTAAGGCCTTAGCCTCATCTCCCTTTGGAACTGGAACCTCCTCATTGATGTAGGATTCCAACTCATTTTCTTCCAGGACCAGGGAGATCATATACTTCTAGGCTCGGAAGTTATCAGCTCCCTCAAGCTTGGTATGATGAGACATCTTAACTGAGAACCTCAAATGGAAATACAAAATATTTAGACCTTACCAGGTTAAGATGTCGGATCTGGATCTGGAGTTGAATTTCTGCAAAGCTGGTTCAGGAGCAAATTAGGGTTTGACTTTCCCAGAGTTCTGTGCAACCAAAAAATTTGATCTTGATCTCTAAACTTCGATTTTGGGGAGGAGATCAATCCAGGCTTGGGAGCACTCAAAAATTCCACTTCTGTGGGAAGCCCTAATTTTCGGCAGCAATGTCGGGTCAAAAACTAAAAATGCTTAGAATAAGATTCTGCTACGACAGAAAGATGCACCCTGGAGAGGAGAGTCAATCCAACCTTCTTTTGCTGAAAATCTATGGGGAGAGATCCAAAAAGTAGGAAGCCCTAGTTTCCGGAGCTGCACAGTGTCTTCTTCTCAGGTTGGCTTTGATACCATGTTAGATTTTTATCATTTAAGCTAGCATTACTTTAGGATATTTAACTGAGAGAATAACAAGCACAACAATTAAACATAAGAGACAATGAACACAAAGTTTTTCTTCGGGGAAACCATAAAGGAGAAAACCCTGCAACTTCCTCAGAGATAGAATCAACACCAAAAGAAAAACCTCAAAAACAGTAAGATGATCTCCTGACAGCAGTAGTCTCTCTCTCTCTCTTGTCCCAACAACTTATTCTTTCTCAGTTATGTGCTACAACTGAGTGTGAGTGAATGTATGATAAATAGAGAAGCTCTCTCTCTATTTATACTAATTCTCGACTTGCAATAACTCACCAGGGCCAACTTATCTAGGAGAGTCTAATAACCCTAGGGCCCCACAACTGCGGGGACTTTAACCCTTGATCAATAGGAGGGTTACCCACAATGACTTTACATGACTTGTTTACATTATTGAATCTCCCGATATGAACATCGGGGCATGACATGACTCAAGTACATTACAGACACTTCCCGGAATAAACATCAAGGTACAATACATAAGATATACAAGTGAATACATTCCGAAGTTACAAATACATCAACAGATATAGATAAGGAACATGCTTTGTATAGAAGTATATAGTAGTTTTTTTACCAAGTTGTCATGTCATGAGGGGTATATTTATTCCATTAAAATCACTAAGCATTTGCATTTGCATTTGGCATCGCTCACATTCTCTTGAGATGTTTTGAATCTAGATCTCCACACTAATACAAACCAAATCACCATACTAGTTCCCACTATACCACACTCTCATGGGCCTAACAAGTACATAATTTACATAATTTGATAAAAAAATAACAAACCATCCAAAAGTATTTATACATTTTCATTATTCTTCTTATGTTTAAATGGGAGAACCTTCTCTTTGTATTTTTTATAGTAACCCTTTATATTGAAATTTAGCAGCTAAAATCCTTAATCGTGATGGTAATAGATGATTGGGGTTGTCTTCCAAGACAAATGAGTGCTCCTTTACTTGTTCTTCATTCTCCATAGGGTATAGTAAACTTAACCTATATTATTGTGTAGTGTTATTGTTATTCAAGTTAGATAGTATGTCTCTTAAGATAAGATCGGATTCTCGATGGGTATTGTTATCTCTAGGGTTGTGCCTCCTATTTATTTTTAAATTTTTGATTATCCTTGGTTTTTATTGTTTTAATTTTACTGTGTTTTATATTTTCTGATTCATTGCTCACCTTTAGGGTTCCTTTTATTTCCTAAAATCATCCAAAACTTCATTTATAAGCTGTGAGCCTGTGTATGAGCAAGATCTGGTGAGAGTATGCCAGGATCATTTTAAGCGAAGGTGCTGGGGTATTGGATTTGGATTGAGTTTCAGGGTTGTAGCACTTAGTCCAAATTTTAGGAAGCTTTCTACAGAGTATATTGT
>LPNX010403351.1:0-38543 GCA_001517045.1 Pseudotsuga menziesii
GAAGATCCCCACAAAAGAGCAACGCCAAAATCCAAGACCAAGTGGGAAGATCCCCACAAAAGAGCAACGCCAAAAAAAAACCCTTAGGAATTCCGCACTGCTTAACCAAGAGATAAGTGCGAGACTCGGTGTGTGAGATAATGAACCTAGCCGTACATCTATTTATATGAAAAATGAACCTAGGCTTTCCATTTTAATGTGTATGGGATAATGTATTAAGTGTCGTCGCTTTCCATTTTAAATAATCAACCAATTACGACAAATTATTAAATGATTGATAAGACATTATTAAATGAATGAGTAATTTAAGCGCCATCGCTTAAGCGATGCTTAGGAGGATAGACGTCGCTTAAGCGACACTTATAAGCCTAGCTGTCGCTTAAGCGACACTTATCAAGACTAGCCATCGCTTAAGCGACGCTTATCACCACCATTTCAAAAAAAAAATTTATCTTCCTGATTTTTGGCACTGTTAAAATAAAAAATCCACGCGCCGTCGGAAAAAACCGTCGGATTTTGGATCGAAATCTAGTAGTGTAATGACAAATTCTCTCGCTCTCGACATAGGTTCACATCATTGACCTTTGATCGATAGAATCGACTGGGTGTTTGACATCAGGACATCTATTCGCACTCAGTAGATTGTACTAGGGTACCTTGGGAATCATTAACATTAATGGTGATCTCCCTCGCACTGGTTAATGGTTCACATCATTGGTCGGTAATCAAGTGGTTTCTACCATGTTCGACTTCATATCATTGCAATCACATGGATAGAATCGTACTTTGTGGAATACAAGACGAATACCCTGGGCATTTGTTTAAAACTGCTCATTGCTTTTTTCCTAGGTTGCGATGGAGTTTTGTATATCTAGCATGGATCCACGTTTGTATGGTCATGGTTATGCTCAAATTTGCATTTGTATGACATAGATCTACATTGTATGTCTAGTAGCTATGTCCAAGTTTGAGTCCTCTATCACATGGATCTATGTTGTATTCTACTAGCCATGCTTATTTATTCCACTCATGGATCTGCCTTGTGTTGGTCTGTAGCTATGAGTTTGGTTACTTATGTCTATGAGTCAACATACTGATGTACTACAGATGCCTACTTGACTGCATACTCCGATCGAGCTGACATTTTCATCTCCTAGCGATGACTTGTTCTTAAAGCTCTCATTTATCATATCACTCTAAGACTCATGCTTTGGGGGGCATCCTGTTATACCAAAATCCTATCACCATCATGTGATAAGACATTTGACATACCTACTTGCCATGAATCCCAGCTTTTGGAGTGGAAACTAAATGTTTTTTTATCAATATGTCATACAAATTCCCAACACCGCGCATGCCCCTTTATCCAGGAGTGGTACCCCTGCTTGCACCGCCTTTCATCAGTTGTCCACAAGTGGTGCCACCGCCCATTGCCCTTGGTCCATAGGCATTTATTACCAGAACCGCTCTATCATAGAGGGAGAAGCACGGTACCTTGGGTAAAAAGGGAAAAAGAGAAGTTTCTCAAGGCTTCTAGATGATAAGCCTTGTGTACTACCTTATCCCTACTGTTGTGGGTTGGTTGAGCTCGAAATCCCTCATCCTAGGATCTTAGAGGCCACCTCACCCACTAATTTCTCAACCATCTCTATCCATTAAAGCCCTATAAATATGAGCTCATATCCATGGTTGAGGGTAGAACATTGAAGGTATTGTTATGCTGTTGGATTGATTCTTGGCCCAAGATCATTTGGAGAGAGCATAGAGAGCTAGAGTTGGAGCTTTTGGGGATGAAGAGCTAGTTTCATGGAGATGCATGTCAACACTAAGGCTTGGTTGTAAACTTCTTCATATTTCTAATGCAAGTTGATTTCTGTCCCACATATGATGTTGTTGTGATTTCACATATATATGTAGAGCTTTCTTGTTGCTAGATTCCTTAGTCACTAACATAGATTAGTAGATCATATTCTAGTTGCTTTGATTCATTTTGTGTTGAGATTTCTTGCAGGTACACAGGTGAGCTGTCAAAGCCTTGTATTCCAGATATCTACAACATCTAGGGAGAGTCTTCAACCTCTGTCCTCTATTTTTTCTGGATCTGAACCATTTAGACCAGTGGAACACCTTGTTGTCTACAGGAGGTGAAATATTCCAGCTAACAAGGAAGTGAATATCGACACGAAAGAACAACCTAGGGTTATCAAGATAGTGAGGAATCTCTTGCCTTAATCCAAACAAAGATATATCTCAGTTATGAAGGAATATTCGGATGTATTTTCCCAGATATACAAAGACTTAAATGCTTACGACACCATCATCATTCAGCACACCATCCTGATTAAGAAGAAGAACATGCCATTCAAATAGAATCTTAGAAGGATGAACCCAAAGTTGTTTCCCCTGGTAGAAAAGGAGATCAAGAAACTATTTGAAGCCAAAATCATCGTAGCCCTCCTCTTTTCATGCTGGGTGGAAAATATGGTCTTTGTTAGAAATAAGAACAGGGAAATAAGAATTTGTATTGACTTCAGAAATTTGAACAAAGTCTCCTTGAAAGATCATTATCCCCTACGTAAGATGGACCATATCTTGCAGAGAGTAGTGGGTTCACAGAGGATATCCACTCTGGATGGGTTCTCAGGCTATAACCAGATTGTTGTACATCCAAGGACCAAGAGAAGACAATGTTCACCACCCCCTAGGGCACCTTCATGTACGCTAAAATTCCATTTGGAATAATGAATGCAGGTACAACCTTCCAAAGGGCCATGGACATAGAATTCGCTAACGATAAGGATAAAATTATGGTAATCTATCTGGACGACACTAGCATCTTTTCTAAGTATGATGAATAAAATTCCACCCACCTATTGAAAACGTTCAAGAAATGCAGAAATTTTGGCATTTCCCTGAATCCTAAAAGGTCGTTCTTTGTTATGAAAAAAGGGAATTTGTTGGGACATATAATCTCTCAAGAAGGCATCAAGATGGACCTTAAGAGGGTCAAAGTGATCAACAAAATTGAGCTTCCCTATAATAAGGCTGAAGTTCAATCGTTTCTGAGGAAGGTAAATTTTCTGAGAAGATTCATAGCTGCATTTGCTGAAATAGTTAAACATATAACTAACATGCTAGGGAAAGACCAAGAAATCATGTGGATGTTATAGGCTAGGAAATCCTTTGAATGTGTTGCAGCTGCAACAAATTCCAAAAATTCCAAAAATTTTAGGACCCTCCTTTGTTTTGGATTAGTTGATTTTCTTCTTTTATTTTCCTATGTTTGGATTGATCTACTACTTGCTTTAACGCTTGAAAAGATCCAATGTCTGATCAAACTTCATTGCTCTTGTTAAATGCATTTATAGAATGTTTGAATCAGAAGAAATTGTCATTTCTTTCTCCGCCGTTGCGGATAGACTTTCGGTTTTAACTTCACTTTTCTCCCGTTTCGATTGATTTTCATCCGCTTCTTTTGTGTTTTGGCATCGGAACTTTTATCATTTCTTTCTCCGCTGTTGCGGAAGGAAAATCGCTTCCTATTCTGATCAATGCTTTGACATTTCGGGTCCGTTTGTCATCTCCATCGATTCCATAAGTCACGAGCTTCCACCCTTGGGGCTGCGGGGAGCCTTCTCCTTCCAGCATTGCGGACGGTAAATCGCAATCTCTCCCGATTATGGCTTGAATTTTTGCTCCAGCTTTGATTGTTTACATCGAACCCGTAAGTCTTCGGCTGCCACTGTTGCGGCTGTCAGATATTTTCTCCTTCCGGTCATTTAAGTCATTTTAAGCCCGTCATTGCAGATGGTCGGACCTTTTGTAAGCTCCACCGTTGCGGATGCCGAGCGCTTTTCCTTGCCGATCTCTTAGTCGTTCTGCTTCCAACTTAAGTCTCAACGTTGCGGACGATGGTGTGCTTTACGGTTCCGTTGTTGCGGATGAAAGAAATTCTAGCCCTTCCGATGTGTATGCGTGTTGCTTTCGACTCAACTTTACTCATTGCGGATGGCTTGGTGCTTTGATCATTCGCCATTGCAGAAGGGTGTTTTCTTTCATCTTCTGATTCAAAAGGCTCTTCGCCATCCGATATTTGCTCGCCCGTTGTGGTTGACTATATATACGGGGTCGAGGCGTTAGATTATTCTCTTTTTATTTTGACCGCCGTGCTCTGTCGCTATCGTGTTGTCGAGTGCTCGAGCTTGTTTGGACCCTATTGCTAGTACCCGCGCCCATGTGGCAGTTGTGGAAGCCCAACTGTCTTCATCCCACCATATATGCCGGTTACACATCAGTGCCAAGTAGGCTTCGTTTTCCTTTCCCTTTTCGTTGAACGTTTGGTTGTTATGATTGCTACGGTGGTTTGTTTTCCCATTCGTTTACTCGAACCCGTAATTGCTTATATATTTGGAGGATTTTGTATCATAGTAGACCATGGGAGGGTGGTTTGACATGCGGAGTAGTTTTCCTCTCACCACCGTTTATTTTGCAACCTTGCACATAGAGAGTGAGGGGGTTTGGCGCAGATGGCCGTTACGCTGTCTGTGCCAAACCACCCTGTGTAATGATGGTGGGTAAGAGATAGGTTTTCCATGGCCTTTCCTTGGGGGTTTGGGACTGTTTGTACCGATTTTTGGGCTTCCGTGTCGTTTGAACCCCGATCGTTTTCATCACGTGGTTCCGCACGGCCTCATTCGAGCTTAGTGTCGAACCCCTAGCCTGCTGAAAGGGATATGTAATAACTCTTAGTGCGTGAGCATGGCGCCGTTGAAAAAAACCGCATAGTTGCCACTGCCTTTCCCCCGCAACGAAATGACCATGGCATGCGCAGAGAGCCAATATTTGTTGCATATTAATGTCGATTTATTTCCTTTTGAATATGGTTGATAGAATTGTTTAATATCATACATCAGTGGTAGATTGCTCATTTTGCTGTATATAGCTTGTTTTTCATCATGCTAGATATAAACAAGGTCATTGAATAATACATATTGTGTTTCAATAGCTCTGTTAGTTAGGCCTTTTCAGCCTAGGTAAATGCATATACCTGCTTCATTTACTGATTGTTGTCATATTAAACATAGAAGAAATGGCACACTGCACATTGATGTATGCCAGTTTGTCACTCAGCCAAAAAGGCTTAATGTTACAATTTTATGGCAGGAAGAGCTCACAATGTCAAAGAGACAGAAGAAGAAGTCCCCTGTGGTCGAAGAAGAACCAGAAGTAGAAGTGGTCACTAAAATTGAATACATTTACGAAGACACTAAGTGCATTTCTGGTATCGAACCTGAATACCAGTGGGGGGAAGTATATAGATTGATCACCCGCAGAGAGGTTCCTGACATGGGCTTAGAAGAAGAGTCCATATATTCCAAAATATAAAGATCTTCACTGATGAAGATCGCCACCAGACCAAAGTTGTTCCCGTGCTCTGAGGTAATCAGATGGATTCTGCCCCGGGCAGATGTCACAACAATTATTCTGGAAAATGTTGAAAGACAATGCTATGCTGCATACAGCCCTGGATATGTAGTGTTGGCTTACCACCTGCCAGAAGCCCAATTGTTTTCATCTGATGATTGGTTGAACAACATCAGAATGGATCTGGTGGAGACATTTAAAAAGATGATGTTGCAAAGAAAACATTACAGATACAGACCAACAGGTGATTACGATACAGCTAGCTTAAGGGCTCCCTACAGGTTCATAGCTTTAATGTTGAACCAGATTTTTGGAAGAGCACATGGTAGATTCTTCAAGCTGGAATGGATACCCATCATCTTTTATGTTGCAACCCAGAGGACAATTTTCAACTGGACCAACCTTGTCTCAAACAGTATTTCTTCTTGCTTGGCCTCAACCTTGAGAGGAGAGTCCCAGAAGAGATCAGAATTCTATATGAGTTCCATACTGATAGACTGTATATTATGCAACTAGCCTTTCCCTGCTCTCAGGTGCATCTCAGACAGCGAAAGAATGCCTGTCTATGCTGCTTCTAAACCATTGTGGGAACATAAATATCACAGGAATTACAGAGAAGTCTGTGAACACTTCCTTATGCCTCTATACACACTCATTTTCCTGAAGGAGTGAGATTGTATGTCAGAGCAGGCCCTGCAAGTAATAGAGGAGTATGCAGACTACTATTTGACTGAAAATGGCCTGTACTTTAGGATGTTTGGAGGTTCGAGAGCACCTTCCCTACTGCCCAAATACGCAACTGATTACATTATCCATAAGGAGGCAGTCAGACAAGTGTTCCTCGATGGAATAGGTAGCTTTCTGTTTGAACACAAGAAGACCACCTATCCTCATTTTCCCTTCATGTTAGGAAGCTACAAGTTTACCAGAGTGAAAAAGGATGATGAATTTGTAGAAGAACTGAAAAGATTTCATTTTGGAGAGATGCCTTTCCGTAGAAATGATACTCACGGTAAAGTGGCTAAATACTGTAAAGAGCACAATATGCATTTTGAGTATGCCCACCATTGGGAACGATAGGAGTCCATCTTCCGAAATGCGGTAAACATGACAGCCTTGAGAAGAAGATTTAAGAAGAAGATTACCACAAAAGGTGGGAAGGGAGATGAACAAGCCAAGGCTGATGAAGAGGACAGAAAGAGAAATGAGGAAGCTCAGAGATTGGAAAAAGAAGCTGCAGGATGGTTGCATACAGAAGAAGAAGCGAAAAGAAGAGCTGCTCAAGAAGCAGCTGAGAAAGAAAAAGAAGTAGCTAAAGAAGCAGAGGAAGCCACTAGAAAAGAAGTAGAAGAAGCGAAGAGAAAGCTCGATGAGGAGCTACAAAAGCAGGAAGCAAAAAGGCTGAGACTGACACAAACAGAGACCGAACAGTCAGCCGCTGGTATAGCTGGAGGGCAGACTCAAGATAAGGAAAACCCAGAAGTCTAGGACCCACAAGTGCCTACTGCCAGCACACCTATGGTCCCCACACTCAAGATAGTTCCTTTTGTTCAGAAAAAGGGAGAAGAAATCCCTGATTTTAACACTGTGTTTTATGACAGGGCTACAAAGAGGATAGGAAAGAGAACATAAAAGAGGATTGAAACAGGAGATATGCCTGGTAAAATGATAATGGATACGACTGTTATCTTGGGAACATACCAAGATCCAAGATTCACCCTGAGAGCCGGGACTGCACTAATCCACGCCTCAGAAGATAACATGGACAAGGTAATAACTGACTTGGAGTAGTCCAAGAAGTCCTCTGCTTAGTTGAAAAATACATTGAGGAAAGAGAGAGAAGAAGGCAATAGGTTGAAGCGGAAGTATGAAGACGTGCAGAAGGAGATAAAGGATTCTAGGGATGAATTGCAGGCCCTCCAAGTAGAAAGACAGGTTATTGAAACTACACAGGAGGCTCTCGAGAAAGTGCAAAAAGAACGTCAAGAGATAAGAAGTGAAAAGGAAAAGCTGCTGAGAAAAGTAGAAGAGCTAGAAGAGCAGCAAATATTATCTTACAGGCCAGTGAGATGCACTCCCAAGAGTAGAAAGAGAAACATCAAGAGCAGATTTCTTCTCTTACAACTGCTCTGGAGGAAGGAAGGGAGCAGCAGGTTAACCTCCAGCCATTCAAAGAGCATGTCTTGGCCCAAAAAGCCAAGATGCTGCAGCTACAGACTGCTGTTGAAGAGGAGAGATGTAGAGTGCTGCAGATCAATGGCCGATTGGAAGAGATCTTGGAAACTGCATCTTACTTTGTGGACAGATCTCAGGATGTCCTTGAGTTCCTGACTACAAGAATGGCGAGTTTGAAAAGCAATGAAGAAACTCCAGCAGAGTTGCCATCAAAATATAAACAAGCCCTCAAGCAGGATTACGACTTAATAGAATTTCCTATTAAAACTGCAAAGGATTTCAAGAAAGCAGTCAAGAAGACAAAGGGAGCCTGCACAGATATTTTTAGGAGAGTCCTCATTACATACAACCTGTGCCAGGTAGAAGTCGAGCAGAGGCTGGATGATTTCCCAGACCACAATTCATTTGTGGAGATGTTGCAGAAAAGACATCAGGAAGAAGAAGCAAGAATGCAACACATTAAGGCCATTGATGACCAGATTCTGAGAAGCGAAGTGGGCCATTCAGTCATTAGTGTGCAGCTTTTGGAAGACCAGCTTCGGTTGAGCGCAGCCAGAGTTGAGGCTATAAAGAACCAGGCTGAAAATTTTGAAATCAACATTCAGTTTTTGGAACCCTGCGCGTTTGATGGCATTGCCTCTGATGCTTCGGCATGGATGAAATTTCTAGATGCCCAAGTGGGACCCTCCTCGTAAAGGATCAGTCATGTTTGTAATATGTAAAATTTTGTAAAAAACTTTTGAGAAAAGTCAAGCATTGGGAAACAAAGGGTTGGGAAGCCCAAAGGTTACTTTGGGCAGCCCAACCGTCTCACCCTTTTGTATAAATGTAGAAAGTTTAGAAAGGGGAAAGGGGCGTTTTCCCAGTTAGACATAGAAACGATATTGTAAGAAGAACTATTTCTCTTTGCAATAAAGAAGTATTGTTTGCTTGTTGGAGAAAGATTGGTGGCACTTTCAAATGTTAGGTTGTGGATGGCTGAAAGATGAACTATTTTGTTTTTCCAGCGTTTTGTCCATTAACCGTGAGATCGTTCTAACTCTTTGAACCTATGTTCTTGTTTAAATGATTTCTGGTTTAATTTTGTGGAATGAACACCATGAGTAATGTATGTTGTTCATAAAACAATTGGCTATCTGGTTGTTGAAATATCTTTCACCGTTCATGCGTTATGGAAAGAAATATCAGCTAACTGTAGTTTCTCTTTATATTGCACGCACAATACACATTACTCATAAATAATTTACAATCTAGCTCCCCGGGTATAGATAGATAGTTAGGCATATAGTTAGTTTATTTCACTGTTGCACATGTGATTTAGATTCTTGTGAGCCTAAGATGAGAGGTAAGAACCTGCACATCACATTGTGACTGCCCCTTGAATCTTTATCACTTTGTATGGTTAATTAGGCATCTGCATATCATATTTAAGTCAAAAAATAAAAAAATATACACGGTGGACTAGGCCGCAACCGGTAAATCCTTTTTTTTTGTTACTTTGACCTACGGTAGCCGGACCGCAAACCGGACAGATTCCCTATACCAAACACTCAACAGGCTAGTTGGGAACATTGACTGGGGAGAATCCCTTTCTGTTGTTGCCTGCGAATTTCCAAGCCCCAACAGTTCTGGCGTTAGAAGGAGGGTCGCCAGTGTATGGCTGGCCGTGGAAACTTAGTTTCCCAAGATTACCTTACGAGCAGATGTTTTGAAGTTTGTAACCTGATCCAAGTACTTACAGGTTTCAATTATACTTTTGAATTAAGAAATCCTGTTCTCACCCTATGTTGCTCTTTGCTCATAATTTTGTTCTTTTTCATGTACTCATGGCTGGTGTAGTTGTGAACCATCCCAACCCATTGCCTACTTGGAGAGCTAGATCACCTTTGAACCTCACGCCTCCATTGCATAACTTACCTCAGGCTTTTGATAAGCTACTGCCTAAGTTTGACCCTGAGGAAAAGACTGTTGTAGATGATCACTTGCAGAGTTTATATTTAGCAGTAGAAGGGTTAAGGACTAGGGAGTACGAAGATGTTGTCTGTAGATTATTCCCTCGTACCTTGAAAGGGGCAGCAACGTCCTGGTATTTCGGCTTGCCTGCAAACTCTATTCCTGATTGGAATACTTTTGAAAGAATATTCAGAAATAAATATGCAGCTCAGAGAAATCATGCCTCATTGATGAAAGGTCTGGGTTTGTTAAGAAAAGAGAAGAATGGGAAGGTTCATAATTTTACCCAGATATTTTCAACATACCTAAAAAAAATTTCTGAAACCGACAGACCCTCAGACAAGGTCTTAATTGAGTATTATACATCAGCCCTAGGACTTGAGTTAGCTATGTTCGCTAAAATGAAAGCCAAACCTACGTTGGTAGAAACTTATGAAGAAGCTAAAAAGGTAGAAGCTGAAAAGGAAAGCATAGAATACTATCCTGAGCAACTGAGAGAAAAGAATATCGAGAGGAAAACCCTATGGCTGTCTAAACCTAAAGATGAAAATTCACATGATTATCAAGGAATGCTGAAAATGATGCAGAATCTATCCAACAGAATAATAGATCTGGAGAAAGGGAGGGAAGCTTAGAAAACTCACAAAACCTACTACCAAAAAAGAGAGGATAGCAACCAATGGAAAATACCTCCACCAAATTTACCATCAGTAAACATAACAGAAGTATGGGGTGATAATTTCCGCACTTTTCACCAACAACCTCATTCGGAAAAGAAGTGCCCTCAATGGTTGAATTCGATGACATTGGTTATGAATCAGCTGCTAGATTCTAAATTAACCAAGGACAGTGGAAAAGAGGAAAAGAAAAACTAAGAAAAACTAGACTATGGAGAAACAAGATAATGACACTATGTTTTCATGGAATGGTATCTCGCTGTTTGACACTGAAGAGAGTGCTCTCAAAATTGAATGCACACCTACAGTAACAAAAAACATAGATTTAACAATTTCGAAGATCAAAATATTGCAAAAGAATGTCAAGAGACAGGTAGATGTGAATGTTAAAAATAAAACACCTGAAGTCACTACGGTCAACCAGGAAACCAAGCCAATTAGTGAGCCTGTCAAAACTGTAGAAGAACAGGTAGGTGTTAATTGGGAAACACTAATGAAATTGGAGAGCTTGAAGAGGATATACCTACTCAAAACCAACCAGGAGAAGAAGACATAAAACTAGGATGGGAAGAGAAAACGGATACCCCACCTTTTCTTTTGACCCTAGAAATGTTGAATCATAATGTGCATAATTGCTTGGTAGATTCTAGATCACGGTGAATGTTATGCCACTGGAGATTTGTAAAAATATTAATGGACAGCCAGAGTCCACATTTTGTGAAGTAACGTAATTAGACAGCACAGGTGTCAAAGTAGTGGGAGAAATGAAAAATGTCCTCATTCGCTTGTCTGCAAACAACAAGATTTGTCAATTTATTGACATTACTGTGGCTAACATACCTAGTGGATATGGCTTATTCTCAACAGATATTGGTCTTCCAGGTTAAAAGGTTATTTTGCTTCAGATTGGTCTCATTTATTGTTGCCTCTCACAGGTACCCCAAATAAGATTAAGATTTTGAGAGATCCTTACATGAAACATACTGTCACTAAACTAGAAGAGGGAAATGAATTTGTTGATTCTATCCTGGGAAATTATCTGATTGAGCTTAAGATAAGACATCTTACAGAAAAAAAATCCAGTTCTAAGATTAACTATCAGCCTAAGCTCCTTCAACTTCCTCAGGATGATGAAGATGAATGTAGAATTGTAGACATGTGTTCAATTTCAAAAATAGCAGAGCTAGACCATGGTTAGATGTCTCATGTCTATAATCCATCCCACCCTCTAACTCCCTAAGATTAAAGATATTCAGGAGTGGGCAAATTTTTTTTCTTTTCTTTTTCTTTGTACATAAATAAATTGATGTTGTTTTTCTTTGATGCTTTAATGTTGTTTTCTTTTGACTATTTGATTTGATGTTGTTTTCTTTACTGCTCTATTTTGAATAAAGAGGAAAACTTTTGGTTGCAATGGAAACATCAAGGTTCTTTCTTAACTGAAATCTTGAGCAGAAGACTGTGCTTTAAAGTATAGAATGTCTTCTAGTAGCAGTGTTCCTAACTGGCCATGCACTCATTGAAGTCTTATTTAACCCCTGTAAATAACTCAGAAGTAAAGAGGTCTAGAATACTATTTCGAGGCTCCATCCATTTCACATCTTAAATATCCAAGGGGGTGACAACGAAATACCATGGAAAGGAAGCAAGGTAAACAGTATATCATATATAAATGATCCCCTGCCATAGTTTCAGAAAAGCTAAAAGCTATCAAGAGTCAAAACTCCTTAAAAGAAACAAGACATATCAAAGCAAAGTATCAAAAGCATAAGTACTAAATTGCCAAAAGATCCTCTCCGTCCGTGAGCTGAAACATGAAATACACCGCTCACACAAAAGGACACTATGGGATAGAGGATCCTGAATTAAAATTTAGTAAGAAAAGAAAATGGAGGACTCAAAAGAACTAAATTTCAAATGGCACCAAAGTGCAATTGGCATGGGAATGAGGAACAAAAGGATAATGCTGTTTACTATCTGTTACAATCATGTGGTGTCCAAGCATGAAACTACCTAAGGACGGGTAAAATAAACCTCATTTATTAGGCCTCAAAAGAGTCATTCAAACTTGCAATATTTCTGATGTTACCATTTCCCAAAGGATGGACTGCTTCTCAATGGTTTAAATTCTTAAGTTGGCCAGCCTAGGGATGCAAACATCTAGAAGATTTCAACTTTTATTCAGACGGTCTTGCATTGGGAAGGAGTTAATTCAAAAATCTAGGGTTCACCAGGTAGTCGCCAATTCTTGTAGCTGCAACAAATTCCAAAAATTCCAAAAATTTTAGGACCCTCCTTTGTTTTGGATTAGTTTATTTTCTTCTTTTATTTTCCTATGTTTGGATTGATCTACTACTTGCTTTAATGCTTGAAAAGATCCAATGTCTAATCAAACTTCATTGCTCTTGTTAAATGCATTTACAACATGTTTGAATCGGAAGGACTTGTCATTTCTTTCACCGCCATTGCGGATAGACTTTCGGTTTTAACTTCACTTTTCTCCCGTTTCGATTGATTTTCATCAGCTGCTTTTGTGTTTTGGCATCGAAACTTTTATAATTTATTTCTCCGCCGTTGCGGAAGGAAAACCACTTCCTATTCCGATCAATGCTTTGATGTTTCAGGTCTGTTTGTCATCTCCATCGATTCCATAAGTCATGGGCTTCCGCCCTTGCGGCTGCGGGGAGCCTTCTCCTTCCGGCATTGCGGACGACAAATCGCAATCTCTCCCAATTATGGATTGAATTTTTGCTCCCACTTTGATTGTTTACATCGAACCCGTAAGTCTTCGGCTGCAGCCGTTGCAGCTGTCAGATATTTTCTCCTTCCGGCCGTTTGAGTCATTTTAAGCCCGCCGTTGCGGATGGTCGAACCTTTTGTAAGCTCCGTCGTTGCGGATGTCGAGCACTTTTCCTTGCCAATATCTTAGTCGTTCTGCTTCCAACTTAAGTCTCAACGTTGTGAACGATGGTGCGCTTTACGGTTCCACTGTTGCGGATGAAATAAACACTAGCCCTTTCGATGTGTATGCGTGTTGCTTCCAACTCAACTTTACTCGTTGCGGATGGCTTGGCGCTTTGACCATTCATCGTTGCCGAAGGGTGTTTTCTTTCATCTTCTAATTCAAAAGGCTCTCCACCGTCCGATCTTTGCTCGCCCATTGTGGTTGACTATATATACGAGGTCGAGGCGTTAGATTATTCTATTGTTATTTTTTACCACCGTGCTCTATCGCTATCGTGCTATCAAGTGCTCGAGATTGTTTGGACCCTATTGCTGGTACCCACGCCCAGGTGGCAGCTATGGAAGCCCGACTGTCTTCGTCCCGCCATATACGCCGGTTACACATCAGTGCTAGGTAGGCTTCATTTTCCTTTCCCTTTCCGTTGAATGTTTGGTTGTTATGCTTACTACGATGGTTTGTTTTCCCAGCCGTTTACTCAACCCCGTAATTGCTTATATATTTGGAGTATTTTGTATCATAGTAGGCCATGGGAGGGCGGTTTGACATGCGGAGTACTTTTCCCCTCACCGCCGTTTATTTTGCAACCCTGCGCATAAAGAGTGAGGGGGTTTAGCGCAGACGGCCGTTATGCTGTCTGTGCCAAACCGCCCTTCATAATGATGGTGGGTTAGAGATAGGTTTTCCAAGGCCTTTCCTTGGGGGTTTGAGACTGTTTGTACTGATTTCTAGGCTTCCGTGTCGTTTGAACCCCGATCGTTTTCATCACATGGTTCCGCGCGGCCTCATTCAAGCTTAGTGTCGAACCCCTAGCCTGCTGAAAGGGATATGTAATAACTCTTAGTGTGTGAGCATGGCGCCGTTGAAAAAAACTGCATAGTTACCACTGTCTTTCCCGCGCAACGAAACGACCATGGCATGCGCAGAGAGCCGAGATTTGTTGCATATTAATGTAGATTTATTGCCTTTTGAATATGGTTGATAGAATTGTTTAATATCATACAGCAGTGGTAGATTGCTCATTTTACTGAATATAGCTTGTTTTTCATCATGCTAGATATAAACAAGGTCATTGAATAATACGCATTGTCTTTCAATAGCTCTGTTAGTTAGGCCTTTTTAGCCTAGGTAAACGCATATACTTGCTTCATTTACTAATTGCTGTCATATTAAACATAGAAGAAATGGCACACTGCACATTGATGTATGCCAGTTTGTCACTTAGCCAAAAGGGCTTAATGTTACAATTTTATGGCAGGAAGAGCTCACAATGTCAAAGAGATAGAAGAAGAAGGCCCCTGTGGTTGAAGAAGAAACAAAAGTAGAAGTGGTCACTAAAGCTGAATACATTTACGAAGACACTAAGTGCATTTCTGGTATCGAACCTGAATACCAGTCGGGGGAAGTATATAGATTGATCACCCGCAGAGAGGTTCCTGACATGGGCTTAGAAGAAGAGTCCATATATGCCAACATAGAAATATCTTCACTGATGAAGATCGCCACCAGACCAGATTTGTTCCCATGCTCTGAGGTAATCAGATGGATTCTGCCCTGGGAAGATGTCACAACAATGATTATGGAAAATGTTGAAAAACAGGGCTATGCTGCATACAGCCCTGGATATGTAGCGTTGGCTTACCACCTGCCAGAAGCCCAAGTGTTTTTATCTGATGATTGGCTAAACAAAATTAGAATGGATTTGTTGGAGACATTTAAAAAAATGATGTTGCAAGGAAAACATTACAGATACAGACCAACAAGTGATTACGATACATCTAGCTTAAGGGCTCCCTACAGGTTCATAGCTTTAATGTTGAACTGTATTTTTGGAAGAGCACATGGTAGATTATTCAAGCTGGAATGGATACCCATCATCTTTTATGTTGCAGCCCAGGGGAAAATTTTCAACTAGGCCAACCTTGTCTCAAACAGTCTTTCTTCTTGCTTGGCCTCAGCCTTGGGAGGAGTGTCCCAGAAGAGATCAGAATTATATATGAGTTCCATACTGATAGACTGTATATTATGCAACCAGCCTTTCCCTGGTCTCAGGTGCATCTGGGACAGGGAAGGAATTCCTGTCTATGCTGCTTATAAACCATTGTGGGCACATAAATATCGCAGCCATTACAGAGAAGTCTGTGAACACTTCCTTATGCCTCTATACACACTCATTTTCCTGAAGGAGTGTGATTGTATGTCGGAGGAGGCCCTGCAAGTAATAGAGGAGTATGCAGACTACTATTTGACTGAAAATGGCCTGTACTTTAGGATGTTTGGAGGTTCGAGAGCACCTTCCCTACTGCCCAAATATGCAATTGATTACATTATCCATAAGGAGGCAGTCAGACAAGTGTTCCTCGATGGAATAGGCAGCTTTCTGTTTGAACACAAGAAGACCACCTATCCTCCTTTGCCCTTCATGTTAGGAAGCTACAAGTTTACCAGAGTGAAAAAGGTTGATGAATTTGTAGAAGAACTGGAAAGATTTCATTTTGGAGAGATGCCTTTCCGTAGAAATGATACTCACGGTAAAGTGGTTGAACACTGTAAAGAGCACAACGTGCATTTTGAGTATGCCCACCATTGGGATCGAAAGGAGTCCATCTTCCGAAATGCGGTAAACATGACAGACTTCAGAAGAAGGTTTAAGAAGAAGATTACCACAAAAGGTGGGAAAGGATATGAACAAGCCAAGGCTGATGAAGAGGCCAGAAAGAGAAATGAGGAAGCTTAGAGATTGGCACAAGAAGCTACAGGATGGCTGCATACAGAAGAAGAAGCGAAAAGAAGAGCTGCTCAAGAAGTAGCTGAGAAAGCAAAAGAAGCAGCTAAAGAAGCAGAGGAATCCGCTAGAAAAGAAGCAGAAGAAGCGAAGAGAAAGATCGATGAGGAGCTACAAAATAAGGAAGTAGAAAGGGTGAGACTGACAAAAACAGAGACCAAACAGTCAGCTGTTGGTACAGCTAGAGGGCAGACTCAAGATAAGGGAAACCCAGAAGTCCAGGACCCACAAGTGCCTGCTGCCAGCACACCTATGCTCCCCACACTCAAGCTAGTTCCTTTTGTTCAGAAAAAGGGAGAAGAAATCCCTGATTTTAACACTGTGTTTTATGACAGGGATACAAAGAGGATAGTAAAGAGAATAGAAAAGAGGATTGAAACAGGATATATTCCTGGTAAAATGATAATGGATACAGCTTTTATGTTGGGAACAGACCAAGATCCAAGATTCACCCTGAGAGTCGGGACTGCACTAATCCACGCCTCAGAAGATAACATGGACAAGGTAACAACTGACTTGGAGCAGTCCAAGAAGTCCTCTGCTTAGTTGAAAAATACATTGAGGAAAGAGAGAGAAGAAGGAAATAGGTTGAAGCGGAAGTATGAAGACGTGCAAAAGGAGATAAAGGCTTCTAGGGATGAATTGCAGGCCCACCAAGTAGAAAGACAGGTTATTGAAACTACACAGGAGGCTCTGGAGAAAGTGCAGAAAGAATGTCAAGAGCTAAGAAGTGAAAACGAAAAGCTGCTGGGAAAAGTAGAAGAGCTAGAAGAGTAGCAAAAGATTATCTTACAGGCCAGTGAGATGCACTCCCAAGAGCAGAAAGAGAAACATCAAGAGTAGATTTCTTCTCTAACAACTGCTCTGGAGGAAGCAAGGGAGCAGCAGGTTAACCTCCAGCCATTCAAACAGCATGTCTTGGCCCAAAAATCCAAGATGCTACAGCTACAGACTGCGATTGAAGAGGAGAGATGTAGAGTGCTGCAGATCGATGGCCGATTGGAAAAGATCTTGGAAACTGCATCTTACTTTATGGACAGATCTCAGGACATCCTCGAGGTCCTGGCTACAAGAATGGCGAGGTTGAAAAGCAATGAAGAAACTCCAACAGAGTTGCCATCAAAATATAAACAAGCCCTCAAGCGGTATTACGACTTAATAGAATTTGCTATTAACACCGCAGAGGATTTCAAGAAAGCAGTCAAGAAGACAAAGGGAGCCTGCACGGAATTTTTTAGGAGAGTCCTCATTACATACAACCGGTGCCAGGTAGAAGCCGAGCAGAGGCTGGATGATTTCCTAGACCACAATTCATTTGTGGAGATGTTGTAGAAAAGACATCAGGAAGAAGAAGCAAGAATGCAACACATTAAGGCCATTGATGACCAGATTCTGAGAAGCGAAGTGGGCCATTCAGTCGTTAGTGTGTAGCTTTTGGAAGACCAGCTTTAGTTGAGCGCATCCATATTCGAGGCCATAAAGAACCAGCCTGAAAAATTTGAAATCAACATTCAATTTTTGGAACCCTACGCATTTGAGGGCATTTCCTTTGATGCTTCGGCATGGAAGAAATTTCTAGATGCCCAAGTGGGACCCTCCTCATAAAGGATCGGTCATGTTTGTAATATGTAAAATTTTGTAAAAAAGTTTTGAGAAAAGTCAAGCGTTGGGAAACGAAGGGTTGGGAAGCCCAAAAGTTACTTTGGTCAGCCCAACTGTCTCACCCTTTTGTATAAATGTAGAAAGTTTAGAAAGGGGAAAGGGGATTTTTCCCAGTTAGACATAGAAATGATATTGTAAGAAGAACTATTTCTCTTTGCAATAAAGAAGTACTGTTTTCCTGTTGGAGAAATATTGGTGGCACTTTCAAATGTTAGGCTGTGGATGGCTGAAAGATGACCTATTTTGTTTTTCCAGCGTTTTTTCCATTAACCGTGAGATCATTCTAACTCTTTCAACCTATGTTCTTGTTTAAATGATTTCTGGTTTATTTTTGTGGAATGACCACCGTGATTAATGTATGCTGTTCATAAAACAATTGGCTATCTGGTTGTTGAAATATCTTTCACCGTTCATTCGTTATGGAAAGAAATATCAGCTAACTATAGTTTCTCTTTATATTGCACGCACAATACACATTACTCATAAATAATTTACAATCTAGCTTCCCAAGGATAGATAGATAGTTAGGCAGATAGTTAGTTTATTTCACTATTGCACATGTGATTTAGATGCTTGTGAGCCTAAGACGAGAGGTAAGAACCTGCGCATCACATTGTGACTGGCCCTTACATCTTTATCACTTTTCATGGTTAATTAGGCATCTGCATATCATATTTAAGTCAAAAAATACAAAAAATATACACGGTGGACCAGACCGCAACCAGTAAAGCCTTTGTTTTTGTTACTTTGACCTATGGTAGCCGGACCGCAAACCGGATGGATTCCCTATACCAAATAGTCAATGGGCTAGTTGGGAACGTTGACTGGGGAGAATCCCTTTCTGTTGTTTCCTGCAAATTTCCAAGCCCCAACAGAAGGCATAAAAAAGTCCATAGCTGAGGAGCCCATTCTTGCAAGCCCTGATTTTTCCAAATACTTTCTCATATTCTTGTTTTCCTTAGAGGACATAGTGGAAGGGGTATTGCTGCAAAAGAATCATGAAGGATATGAGCAGCCCATCACCATCTACAACAAGAATCTGATAGATTCTCCCCTAAATTACAATGTCCTGGACAAATAGTCCAATGCTCTGGTGCAGGCCCTAAAGGAATTTAGAGTATACATTATGCATTCCAATCTTATTGCTCACATGCCCACCAGCATAGTGAAGGACATTCTAACCCAACCATATCTGGATGGATGAAGGGGAAAGTGGATAGCATTTTTGTTTGAGTATGATGTAGATATCAAGCCCACGAAACTAATCAAAGGCGAGGGCTTAGCTAAACTCATGGCCTAGTCCAACTGTGATGCTCTCACCCTGCACATGATTGTTGAATTGTCAGTCAAAGAACAAAATCCTCAGTAGCATGCAGGTCTCCCAGTAGGTGAGAAATTTCTATCATTTCCATGGTACAGTGATGTCATTTTTGTCTTATAGCATTTACAGGATCCACAAGGAATGGATAAAACTAGGGCCAGGTTCCTCAAATAGAAAGCAACGAGGTTCTACATCCTGAACGAGAAATTGTACTAGAAAGAACCTGGGGGAGTTTTGTTGAACTGTGTGGATGAACATGAGGCCAAGAGACTTATTGAATAATTTCATTGAGGAGAATGTGGGGGGAATCACTACTGGAAAAATACGGTAAACAATATCATGAGAGAAGGATTCTATTGGCCTACGATAATCTATGATACTCATAAGAAAGTGGTAGCCTACCACAAATATTTTTGAAGGAAGAAGAAAATTGGTGTCCTTACCTTTGAAGCCCATCTAGGTTGAATCCCCTTTCCAGCAATGGGGGTTAGATTTTATTGGATAAATCAATCCTCACTCTTCAGAGCAACGCAGGTGGATCCTCACCGCTACTCACTACTTTACAAAATGGATCGAGGCCATCCCTACCAAATAGGATACTGAAATTGTGATCATGCAGTTTTTAGAGGAGCATATCTTGTCGAGGTTTGGAGTTCCAAGGAAAATAATCACTGATAATGCTCCATCATTTAAGTCAAAAAGGATGATCGCTTTCTGCTTCAAATACCAAATATAGCTGGGGAATTCCACATCCTATTACCCTCAGGGGAATGGGCTAGAATAATCTTCAAACAAGATTCTTATGAGTATTATAAAGAAGATGCTGCAGAAAAATAAGAAGGATTGGAATACTAAGTTAATTCATGCCTTGTGGGCTGGTAGGATTAGTGTACATAAGTCTATAGGAACCTGACATTTCTAGTTAGTTTATGGTTCATAAGTAATGTTCCCCAACTCCCTAAACTTTCCAGTAATGAGATTGTTGCAGGAGGAGGATGTTGGAACTCATCCCACCTAGAGGAGGATGTATTAGTTGGTCGAACTACAACAACAAGGGGAGCATATTTTTTATAGAACTCAGCAATTTCAAGACAAGATGAACGATATTTTTGATAGAAGGACCAAACTTGATTATTTCTAGATAGGAGATGTGGTGTTGTAGTGGGATGCACCCCATGAGGAGAAGGGGAAGAATGGAAAATTTGATTGCCAATGGAAAGGGCCATACAAGATCACCGCCTTTAGAGGAAAGAATGCTTATTTATTAGAAGAGATGCAAGGTGACTTGGTATCTGGAGCTTTGGTGAATGGGAGGCTCCTCAAACATTACTTTCTGTCAGAAAATTTTGTCTCACTTGTCATTGTATATATCACTTTCATTTAATATTTCTTATGTGGATAGTTCTCCGACTGAATTAAATCCAAAAGTGAAGGCCGTAAGGTCTCCATGAGATGTTGTCCTCTGATTTTTTTTCTTTTTCAGAAAATTTTACAACTACAGGCACTAGGATGGAATTTGAGAGTTGCATGGACAACTGAGAGATGCCCTATGGTCTAGGCCTGTCATCTACATGATACTTTGCTACCTCACAGGGAGGATAGCATCCCTGATTTGGAGCCATTTTTAGCACTTGGTTCGCACTAGTGATAAATTTTGAAAGGCACTTGCATGTAGGGTTGGCCTTATTTTTGAACCAAAATGGTGGAAAACAGGATAAACAAAATCAAAGAGTGAAGCCTGAAAATGTGATAAGGTTCTCCAGACCCTGAAATAAGCGATGAAGGAATGCAGCAAAAGAAGATTGACAACAGGGAAAGTTTTCACCGAGAAGAAGGTGCACGGCCCATAAAACTGTGGAAGATCATGAATTTCATATCTCCCTTCAAAAATCGATGTCTGCAAAGCCTTCGATGCTCGCGATCTATGGCTAGGATGAGGTTCGTGGTGACAACATGCACGACGGTTAGCAAGACGATGCATTGCGAAAGGATAGTAGGACTCGCACATCTAAATGGATAGGATCTAAAAGCACACATGATCTACAGTGAAGGTAGGTTTTGCAGGGAGAAATCGCATGGTAGTTAATGAAGGAAGCCAATGCAAAATACTCAGGGGTCCCGCACCTCTCAATGTAAGAGATTTGATGGGGCCCAAATCAACAACTCAGGATGACTCTGCTGAAAAAATGAGCAAGGGGGTTAACGAGGTGAACGATCATGAAATCGTATAAAGGGCCATGGCACATGATGGTTGATCTCTTGCGTAGATGAAATATATGACAAGGAGCAATTTCGCACAATGCAAGGTGCGTGAAGGAAAATATCATCATAGATGTGAAGCTTGGTTGGAGAAATGAGAAAGATTTGGCGATGTGGGTCATGTCTGAGAAACTGAAACCATTAAAGAGAGTCACCATCAAATCAAGCAAGCATGCTTCTCATATCCCACGTTGCCATTTTTGGACCAACATGTCTGCTGTGCTGCAAGGATGATTTCAGGTAAAGAATCATGGCGGGTCTGCCAACTTAGGAAGTGGTTAGGATTCAAATGGTGGGCTTGGATTTGATTCCTAAATTTTGTAACAGAATTGGGCTCTATTTTGGGGCTGGTCCAAGGATCCATGCCATTATAAATAGGACCTCAATTAATGAGGAAAGGGTTGGAACTTTCATTTAGAAATATTTCTTCTATGTTTTTTTCCCTGTAACTCTCTTGGAAGTATTAATGAGAAACATGCTCCTACATTTCTAAGATTCATCACGGTGTTTGCATCTAGTTTGTGTTTCATGTTTTATCACTTTCATTTCTGTGTATTTCTGATAATGCGCTCTAGATTAGTATACAAGGAATTTGCAATCATGTAAGTGCTCCTCATATCAGACGTTGCATTTGTTATTGTGTTCTGGTAAATGCTTTGGAATTCATATCCCATGCTCCATTGCATTCACTAGCTTTTATTGTTTATTCTACTAAAGGTGGTACAAGAGATTCATCCACATATAGGTGTCTCTTGTTTCGCTGGGATTCTTCCTCCTTCTCCCTTTCCACTCTTTCAAGATATTTGACTGTTTGTGGCACTTACTTTGCCTCATGATACAAAGGAAATTCTTGTCTCATTTTTTATATAATTCCCTTGATTTACTCAGGTTCTGACTCCATTTCCCAATGATTTTTCATGTATAACTATTCTACCACTTTCGAAACTATCAACACCCAGTTACTATCATAAATCTAGCATTGTACGATCTATCCAAAGATTTATATATATGTGTTTCTTTTCTCTGTGACAAGAGAGAGCCCTCTATGACTGTATTGGATAGAATGCAGTCTAAAGTTTCTTTGAAATTGTTACCCCTGTGACTTCCTACTACAACCATAGGAAAATTACAAGGTGCTAAAAGAACCCCTTCTCAATTTTAGTACATCTTTTTGGTTGGAAGAAGGTCTAGTATTGTCACACCAAAAACTGCACCATTCCCTTTACCACGTCAATGAGATTCATATCAAAACACGTCAACCTTCCAATGAAGGCCTAGACATCTATTTGACCATAGTCAAATTGTTCTCTTCTAGAACAATACCTAAGGATTGTTTTGATATCCAAACTAACAAATTCAGATGTAGGATTAAGAAGCCGAAGGGCCCTAGCGCTTTTGTTCATACTTGATTGTGACAACACACAACAAGCTGCATTGTGATCCTTTGAATGAGATTTATTTCCAATTGTACTAAATGCATCTACTAAAATTTTGGTAATATGAAAATTTGGTTTAGAATTGTTTATCATATTTATCATTAAGTTTCTCTTAACAACATTCATAGAACTAGATTTTAATAACGATAAAAATGATCTGCATTTATCTCCATTGCATTTAGAATCAAAAGAGTTGACAAGTATATGTTGAGCTTGATATGCAATAATTCATTTAGAAAACGACCTTCAAGTGAACCAATCAGACTTTCATCAGTCTATATACGTTTTGGAGTTATTTAGCATGAATTTGTTAATGGAGGTAGGGAGGTTGGAACTATAGATTGTACCATATCACCCGGTTGGTCTAGCATTTTAACATCAGCTTCATGTCCTTCTGTCTCTTGCTAGCACCTAGACGATGGAAATTGGAAAACCTCTTGCGTGGTATCAACAACATTGTATTCTTCGAGCATAAGGTCTCCATCTAACGACTCTCTAACTTCATCACTTGTATAACCACATCCAAGTAAATAGGGAAAGGTTTTAGGTGGAGTTGATGGGCACCAACATTTTACCCCTTGATCAATTCCATGAGGTGCTTGTTCTTCAACTACTACGGAAATTGAATTCCACTCAAGTGAATAATTTTTTCTTTGCTTGTTGTGGATTGGTAGGAAGAACTATGGAATCCTCTACAACAAAAATTGGTTAAGTGTCCATAGAGTTTCTTCGATTGTTCATGCCATTTCTTTTCTTTTCTCTATTTTCTTCAAGGATTTCATTGGGTATCATCTTCCTTTCCTATTTTATTGCTCGATTGCACGAATTTCCCATCACCATAGTAATCAATAATATATGGTGGTACTTAATGGGAGATTCTATGAGGTTGGTTTCTTTCTTGCTCAGTTGTGTCTAGATACTCTAGCACAATGACCAATGAAATATTTTCTTTGGTGCTCCTCAATTGCAAGAGAAACAATGGTGGATATGATCTATTGTGCTTCTCAATGGGAGATTCTTCGAGGTCGGTTTATTTGTTTCTCAGTTGTGTCTATATATTCCACCACAATGACCAATGAAATATTTCCTTTGATGCTCCTCAATTCCAAGAAAAACAATGGTGAAGACTCTCTATGGTGCTCTTCAATGGGATATTCCCTGACGTTGATTTCTTTCTTGCTCAATTATGTCGAGATACTCCACCACAATGACAAATGAAATATTTCCTTTGGTGCTCCTCAATTGCAAGAAAAACAATGGTGGATATGCTCTATGGTGTTCCTCAATGGGAGATTCTCCAAGGTTGGTTTCTTTCTTTCTCAATTGTGTCTAGTTACTCCATCACAATGACCAATGAAATATTTCCTTTGATTATCCTCAATTGCAAGAAAAGAATGGTGGAGATGCTCTATGGTGCTCCTGAATGTGATATTCTCTAAGGTTGGTTTATTTTTTTATCAATTGTGTCTATATACTCCACCACAATGAACAATGAAATATTTCCTTTCATGTTCCTGAATTGCAATAAAAACAATGGTGGAGATTCTCTATGGTGCTCCTCAATGGGAGATTCTCCAAGGTTGGTTTCTTTCTTGCTCAATTATGTCTAGATACTCCACCACAATGAACAATGAATTTTTTTTTTTGATGCTCCTCAATTGCAAGAAAAACAATGGTGGAGATGCTCTATGGTGCTCCTCAATGGGATATTCTCCAAGGTTGGTTTCTATCTTACTCAATTGTGTCTAGATACTCCACCACAATGACCAATGAAATATTTTCTTTGATGCTCCTCAATTGCAAGAAAAACAATGGTGGAGATGCTCTATGGTGATCCTCAATCTGATATTATCCAAGGTTGGTTTCTTTCTTGCTCAATTGTGGCTATATACTTGGGCCACAATGACCAATGAAATATTTCCTTCGTTGGATCCTCAATTGCAAAAAAATTATTGGTGAATAATTGGAAATGGTTTATATATTTTTTCTATTGAATTATTGAACATTGTCCAATGTATTTGGTGCTCCAAGAAATCATTAGACACTTGTGGTGGAGATGGTGATGAAGCAAATGGAATCAATGTCTGCAACCTAAAATTGCGCACAGACTGTGTAAATTGCTTGAAATATGTTAGAGTGTTTCTCAGAAAGGGACTGCTGTTGCTATAGAAAAATAATGTGCACACGCTATTATTAACAAAAACATGTGTGTGTTTTTATTATCTATAATGCATACACGTTATGTTCGAATAATGTTTAGTAGCATTTAAGAAGGTGGTTCCATGGGTAAGGGATCATTCAATGTTTAGGGGCAATTAACAAGCACTCCCTAAGTCTGTCACATGCCTCAATTTTGCAAAAACAATTTTATATTATTTGAGGAACATTATGTTAAATTTTATGCTAAATTGTAATGGATGACCAGTGGGGTCAAGGATATTTAATGTTAATTCAGAATATTTTATTTAAAAATAAATAAATCAGGAGACAAAAGCTTAGGAGAGCTGTTAAAAGAGGGTTTACTAGTAAAATTGGTGGACGAGACTGGGTAGAGAGCAAACTGACATATGGCAGCATCCTCAAACCACTTCCAACTGTTGTAGGTAGCAACCTCCCTATATTTGTGGTCATGATTCCCAAAGAAAGTTGAATCAAAGTAGGTGGCTCAATTAATGAAAACTGACCCAGAAGACCTAGGCATCTCTATAAAATTTCCCATTGAAGAGAGTTGAGGCTGCTCATTCTAGAGAAGTGATCATTTAGGGTGAATGAATTTACTTCAGAGAAATTCAATGGAGGGGAAATTTGGAAAGTGTTTGAGGGGATAACTGTTGAGATTGATCAAGTTGTAGGTTTTAAACTGAAAATCATATTGCTAAGAGCAGATTGTTTTACTGAGGTATTGAACTAGTTAGGTGACAGATGGTTCTACAGTTGCATTCTCCACCCAGTTCTTAGCTAATAAAACCAGGAACAGGCTCAGGGGTCCTGAGGAAGTGTTGTTTGAGTGCTCTCTAGGAGATTGGTAGGGAGGAGCAATGAATCTTTGGAGAATCGACAAGCAGACTATCAAACTTCCATGGTGGAAGTAGAAGGTAAGATAAACCAAACACCCATAGCTATTTTAATTGATCCAGGAGCTAGTTTAAGTTATATTTCACCTAATTTGGTAGAAAAATGTAAACTACCTATTGAAAAGTTTGTAAGTTCTTGGTTGGTTCAGTTAGCTACTGGTGCAAAGAGGAAGGTAGCTAGTTTTGTAAAGAATTGTGCAGTAATTATGGATCAATTTGAAACTTTTGTAAAGCTTAATGTACTGCCTCTCGGTTCTTATGACATACTAATCGGTATGGATTGGTTAGAGCAACTTAGGGTGATCTTGAATTTATATGATAAAACCTTTACTTGTATAAATAATGATGGAAAACCAATAAGTGTAAAGGGAATCCCTAGAAAAACAACAGTAAGGCATATTTCTGCTCTGCAGCTTAAGAGAGTTGTTAGGAAAGGTTGTAAATCTTATGCAGTAATGGTAACCAATGAGGAAAATTTAAACAACATCGATAAATTAAAATTGGAGGATATACCAGTTTTAAAAGAGTATGTAGATGTATTTCCGAAATAAATTTTGGGACTGCCTCCTAAAAGGGAACTAGATTTTACCATTGAGCGGATACCTGGTATGGTACCCAGCTCAAAATCCCCTTATCAGATGAATATACTAGAACTTAATGAACTTAAGTCACAATTAAAAGAACTTATTGACAATAAATACATTCGACCCAGTGTGTCTCCCTAGGGGGCACCTGTCATTTTTGTTAAGAAATAGGAAAGGACTCTACGACTTTGCATAGATTATCGTCAGTTAAACAAGATGACTATTAAAATAGATACCCGTTACCTCGAATAGATGATCTATTTGATCAACTACATGGAGCCACGGTATTTTCAAAAATTGATTTACAGTCTGGATATCACCAAGTTAGAATTAAAGATGAAGACATCTTTAAAACAACTTTTAGGACTCCATATGGACATTACGAGTTTGTCGTCATGCCATTCAGGCTTACTAACGCTACAACTATTTTTATGTGTCTAATGAATAATGTAATGCATAAATATCTGGATAAATTTGTGGTCGTGTTTATCTATGACATATTAATCTATTCGAAATATGTAGAAGAGCATAAAGAACATTTAAAAATTGTCTTGCAAGAGTTGCGATATCATCAACTATTTGCAAAGTTTAGTAAATGCGACTTCTTTAAAGATAAAATCCAGTACTTAGTTCATGTGGTGACTAAGGAAGGAATTTCAGTGGATCTCAAAAAGATAAAGGCGATTGAAGATTGGCCAGTTCCTAAAGATGTAACTGATGTTCGATCCTTCATGGGGATTATTGGTTATTACCGGAGTTTAATTGAAGGGTTTTCAAAAATCACAAATGCGATAACCTCTTTGCAGAAAAAGGGTAAAATAAATTTGATTGGAATCAGAAGTGCAAGGAGAGTTTTAAAAATTTAAAAACCTTATTAACCAACGCACCTATTTTAAGAATAGCTGATCCAAATAAATATTTTATAGTATGTATTGAGGCCTACAATGATGTCTTAGGCAGAGTATTGACTCAAGAAGGACATGTTATTGCTTATGAGTCTTGAAAATTAAAAATTCATGAAAAGAATTATGAAACCTATGACTTGGAATTAGTTGCTGTCATGGATGTTGTAAAGATGTGGCGTCATCATTTAATTGGAAGAAAATTTATTCTAATGACAGATAATAAGGGACTAAAATATCTGTTAGATCAACCTAACTTGAATTCTATACCAGCTAGGTGGCTATCTTTTCTAAGTGAATATGATTTCAAAATCAGCATATTAAAGGGAAAGAAAATAAAGTTGTTGATGCATTAAGTAGAAATGCAAAGCTGAAATTTACAGCAGTTATCAGCACTTATACAACAGATCTGGAAGAACAGCTTAAAGAAGGGTTAGAACAAGATGAAATTTACCAAAAATTACAAGCAAAAGAAAAAGAAAATCCAATAGAAAGTCTAAGCATAGGGTACAGCTTGAATGAAAAAGGATTTTTACTATATAAAGAATAAATGTATGTACCTAATGTACCTAAAGTTAAGTTATTAATTTTAGACAAAATCCATAAAACTCCTTACTCAGGCCATCGGGGTTATCAGAAGACTATAACTATGTTAAAAAAAGAATATTTTTGGCCAAACATGAAGACTAAACTGGTATAATATATCACTATATGTTTTGAATGTCAACAAGTAAAAACTGAACATCAACATCCAGCTGGATTACTTCAGCCATTGCCCATTCCTAGCTGGAAATGGCAGATAATTAGTCTTGATTTTGTTACTAGATGTTGAAATATTGTAACTTTGAATATTATTCTATATGTATATTTTTGTGGTCCTCGATGGTCCTACCGGGAGAACCACTTGTATTACATTGTACCCCGATGCTCCTAATCGGAAGAACTAATAAGAGTCATGAGGTAGTCCCCTCTAATTGTAAAGGTGGGTCATTAGCACCCCAGTTTGGTTACTTGAGCCTACATGTGTAACTCGAGCCTACATGTCAAATCAGTTAACTTAAGTGAACGGATGAATATAAATAGAGGTTTAGTTCTCCTCATTTGAGACACACACACTCTCACTTGTGTAGCGCATTAGTGGAGAAGAGAAGTAGCTAGAGAAGGAGGAGGATCAGGCTTTGATCTCCTTACTGGTTTTATCTTTTATCTTTTTGGGGCATCTATATTAAGGAAGCTTTTGCTGGTTTTTTCCCTTTATGGTTTTCCCAAGATAAATCTTTGTGTTCTTTTTTTATGGTTGTGCTTTCCTATCTTTCAGTGATCCTATTTATATGCTTTTTTCATGAAAATGAAATGAAATACTGATGTCTTAGCTAAGCATATGAAAATTTAACATGGTATCAGAGCCACCATGAAAAGAAGACATTGTGCAGCTACAGAATCTAGGGATTCTTACTTTTTGGTTCTCTCTCCACAATTGATCAGCAAAAGAAGGCTAGGATGACTCTCCATTGAAGGGCGCATCTCTCTATCGAAGCGGAATTCGATTCTAAGCATTTTCAGTTTTTGGTGCGGGAAATTAGGGCTTCTTGTAGAAGAAGAATTTTTGAGTGAGCCCCACATAGGATTTCTCTCCTCATAAAAATGAAAGTCTAGAGACCTAGATCAAGTTTTTTGGTTGCGTGAAACTCCAAGAAAGTCAAACCCTAGTTTGACCCCGAGCTAGAAAAACCCTAAATACTAAAACTGCTAAGTTTTGGTAAATTCGCCATATCCCGAGATTGGAGAAGGTGCATGAGCTGAAATTTGGAGGTTGAAGATAAAATCCTTATGTAAACTATGTCCAAAAGGAAGCCTCATATTCGCTATATTTAGGGAGATATGATCCCTCCAAGTTAGGGTTCCAACTTCTTCTAGAATTCATCCCTAAACAGGACACCTGGGGAAACTTGCTATAGATTGGGATACAGAGGTCCAAATTGAATTCCTGAAGCTGTTCCAAAAATATCACAGACTGTAATTTATGTGGGCCAAATTTCAGAACCAGAAGATGAAACAGTGACACGTGGCAGTCCATACAACTTCGCTGTTTTGAACAGTCCTGTAACAGGTCACCGTGGGAAAAGGATAATAAATCCCAATTGGTGAAACAAATTCTAATGAAACATATTTTTTTGGATCAAGGACATGATAGGTTACCTCAGTGAGAAATTTTAGACACATAGGATCAGTAATTTCGGATATATCACAGAAACAGTGACAGGAATTTATGCAGAAGAAATTGGAAAACTAGGGCTTCCTGTTCCGGGAGCTTCCCTCCACTGTTCTCAGAAAAGGAGTACATTAGACAGATCCATTTGAAGAGATATATATTTCTATCCAATCGTATCTTAAAGATTCCATGTTTTGAAAATTAGGTTTTCTCTAACAAACCCTATATCAGCTAGCTCTGGAAGGAGGACGGACACCTCAAATCAGTAAGATATAATCTTTTGCTATTTGCATTTGAGGTTCTCATTTCAAAGCGATCTATCACATCAGCTCGATGATAAGCTTGGTAAAGTTGACAACTTCCAATCATGGAATCATTTGATCTCTCTAAAGAAAATGAATTGGACACCTACATGATTAGAGAGGTTCCAGTTCCATACGGAGATGAGGCTCAAAGCCTTACACAAGAAGAACTTGATCAAGGCCAAGAAGATCATTGTTGATTCAATCACGGATCAAATTGTACCACAAGTGTCTTCCCTAAAGACACTAAAGATGTTTGATTCCTTGATCAAGCTATTTGAAGATAAGAACTTAAATTAGAAGATGGCTTTGAGAAAACAGTTGAAGAATGTGAAGATCCAGAATGCAGAACAACTTGAAGTGGTAGAAGAAGAAGTGGAGAATGTAGAAGTGGTGATAGCCACCTTGAATGGCCTCCCAATATCATGGGATTCATTCATGCAATGAATGTATTCCAGAAGGAAGTAATTTCTTTCAGATTGACTCATAAGAAGAGAGGAAGAAGATGGGAGCAATTGAAGATCAAGCTCTCACCATTCAAAGAAGATCCCTCAAGCAATGAGGAATATGAAGGACTCAATTCTTGAAGAACCTTTTATTCATCTTATCACTTGGATAAGAAATGATGATTTCATGAATGAAGAAGATGATAAAGCAGAATGATCAAGATGGAGTCTACCCACGAAACAAATAAAAGATAAGTATTCAATTGTCATTTCATGATATTGTTATGTTATACATTTGATTATATTCAGTTGATGTGTTATGCATGATAGATTGTTTGCATTAATGACTGTATACTACTAATATGCATGTGATGGGTAAGTAGCTCATGGTTCTACACAACTCTCCATTACTACTTATCAAACCTCTTTGCTGACATATTGGATTAGTGCACAATCTCAATGATGTCATGGTAGAAATGGAAGGCATCTAGAAAGTTTATGTGAGATATTGATGAATATTGTATTGACTAAATAGTTGCATGATGCATAAGAATTTGTCATTATGCATATGTTTTATGAAATAGTTCTAACCATGCAACTGGTGCATTTGAATTGTAGGAAAGGTCCTGTACAACCTCCTACAAGAAAAGAAGGATGAGACTTGTTCCAAAGAACAAGTGATGACAATTCAAGATTCACTCCAATAAACATGAATCTAAAGCTCCCAGGGTCAGATACATTATGATGGAAGAAAGAGCTTCAGAGAGCACTAGATCCACCTTGAAGGATGAAGGCCACCATGGGTACAAGAGATAACTCAAGATGAAGAAAATAATGCTATGAAAGAAGCTATGATCAAAGAATAGCAGTTGATCATGGGGAATGATGTATACAATATGATTTCGAGACATAAAGGGAAGTACGTAGTATCTTCCATATGGATCTACAAGAACAAGTGTACAAAGCAAGGTTCATGATTTTCCTCATAAAGAATAGTCTATGACATGACATACTCTATTGACCAATATATATCAAGCATAGAACCACCTGTACAGAATGAAGAGGGAAGATGATACTCCACTTCAGGGGGAGTGACTACAGAAAATTATATCTGAATTCAACATGGTACGACATGATGGATAGATTCGTGATGGATCGAGACTTTACCAATAGTAAAGTGGGTTCCAACCTTCAAGGTTGAATGCAGAAGACTAGGATATGTTGATGACATGAGAAGACAAACTCATAGAAGATGTTATGATACTAGAATGATGTTTGGGATATAGTACTCAAACCAGAAAGCAAGAATGTGGTATCTTCCAAATGGATTTGCAAGATAAGATATGTTGCTGATAGAAGTAAGGTAAGACTTGTGGCTAGAGGTTTCTATCAGAAAGAGGGAATTAATTCTGAAGAGACACTTACTCCAGGAAGCAAAGTACACTTCCTTCAAAAACTATCATGGTATTTTCTTCCACGATGAAGTAAATACAAGCCTTCCTTAATGGTATGATTGAGGAAGAGTTTTACATCGAATAGTCACAAGGATTTGAAGTTGAAGACAGATGGAATCAAGTATGCAAGTTGAAGAAGGCCCTCTATGGCATGAAGCAAGATCCTAGAGCTTGGTATGGAAGAATAGATAGTTTCTTGATGAGCATGGACTTTGCCAAGAGTAAATTCGATCCTAACCTTTACTACAAGGTTGTAGAAGATGAACCTGTCATTCAATTACTATATTTGGATGAATTATTCTTGACAGGGAATGAGAAACAGATCATGCAAAGCAAGAAGAAACTAGCAGAAGAATTTGAGATGAAAGACCTTGGGTTAATGCATTATTTCCTAGGTCTGGAAGTATGGCAAAGTTCAGAAGGAATATTTCTCAACCAGGGAAAGTATGCGGTAGAGATATTGAAGAGATTCAATATGTTGGAATACAGAGTCATGGCCACACCCATGGACTCCAACCTGAAGCTGTTAGCCGATGACTCATTAGAGTTAGTGGATTTGACTCACTACAGACAGATCATTGGGTCATTGATGTACTTAAAAAATACAAGACCAGACATTTGTTTTGATTTGAACACCTTCAGTCAATATCTTGTTCAACCAAGATGGGTTCACCTAGTAGCTACAAAACATGTGATGAGATATCTGGAAGGGACTATAGACTTTGGTCTATACTATGATGGTATCCATGAGTATAGATTGTATGGCTACACAAATGCAGATTGGGTTGGAAGTATCTCAGATAGGAAAAGCACATCAGGTAGAAGCTTTTGTTTGATGTCTGCTATGAGTTCATGGTTTATCAGGAAACAGTCCAGTGTTTCTCTTAGCACGGTTGAAGCAGAATACATAGCAGATTGCTCTACTAAGTTGTGAAGCCATATGGCTTTAGAAGCTAATATCAGGTCTCTTTGACCTGAAGATGGACACTACAATGATTCTATGTGATAACCATAGTTGTGATCACAAAGAACCCTGTGTTCCGACGTAATACATAGAAATCCGGTATTTCTACATACAAGATAAGATGCAGATGATGATACTGTAGATGCAGATGATGATGATTCAGTATTTCTATACCGAATATAGAGATGATGATGTTTCAGTATTCCCATACTGAAGATATAGATGATGATGATTTCAGTATTCCCATACTGAAGACATAGATGATGATGATTTCAGTATTCCCATACTGAAGATATAGATGATATTTCAGTATTTACATACTGTAGATACAGATGATGGTGATTTCATATTTATATACTGAATGTAGAGATGATGATGCTTTCAATATTTCTATACTGAAGATATAGATGATGATTCTTTCAGTATTCACATACTGGAGATACAGATGGTGATAGTTCAGTATTCAGATACTGAAGATGTAGATGATGATGGTTTGGATGATGATGTACTGACGAAGCCTCTCCCTCGAGTAGAGTTCGAACACTTTTAAGAAAAGCTTGGTGTTTTTCGGAAAGACCTTCCTCGAAAGGGGGAGTAGTGATGTTGCAGTGGGATTGTATCATCCCTGGGCATTTTCCCTAAAGTGATCCATAGACCTCGGTCCTAGAGAATGAAGAGGGATTGTATCATCCCAGGACATCTGTCCACAATAGATCCGGTGACCTTAGTCCTCAAGAATGTGGTGGGATTGTATCATCCCTGGGCACTTACCCTAAAGTGATCCAGAGACCTCGGTCTTCAAGAATGAAGAGGGATTGTATCATCCTGGGACATCTGTCCATAATAGATTCGATGAATTCGGTACTCGAGAATGTGGTGGGATTGTATCATCCCTGGGCACTTACCCTAAAGTGATCCGGAGACCTCAGTCTTCGAGAATGAAGAGGGATTGTATCATCCTGGAACATCTGTCCATAATAGATCCGGTGACTTTGGTCCTCGAGAATGTGGTAGGATTGCATCATCCTTGGACATAGTCCTAAAGTGATAGGGATTGATTCTCCCGTAATCAATCTGGTGGCTTTGGTCCTCGAGAATGTGGTAGGATTGCATCATCCTTGGACATAGTCCTAAAGTGATAGGGACTGATTCTCCCATAATAAATTCGGTGGCTTTGGTCCTCGAGAATGTGGTAGGAATGCATCATCCTTGGATATATTCCTAAAGTGATAGGGATTGATTCTTCTGTAATCAATCCAGTGGCTTCGGTCCTCGAGAATGTGGTAGGATTGCATCATCCTTGGACATAGTCCTAAAGTGATAGGGACTGATTCTCCCATAATCAATATGGTGGCTTCGGTCCTCGAGAATGTGGTAGGATTGCATCGTCCTTGGACTTAGTCCTAAAGTGATAGGGATTGATTCTCCCGTAATCAATCTGGTAACTTCGGTTGTCGAGAATGTGGTGGGATTGTATCATCCCTGGACCTTAAGTCCAAAATTGATCCAAAGACATTTTGTCTTTGATTTGTGGATTGTTGGTTGTTGCTGATGATGATGATGTCGTACTGATCGAAAGATCATAGTATGATGATGATGACATACTGATCGAAAGATCAGAGTATGATGATGATGATGTATTGATCAAAAGATCAGAGTATGATGAGGTACTGATCGAAAGATCAAAGTATGATGATGACGTACTGATCAAAAGATCAGAGTATGATGATGATGACATACTGATCGAAAGATCATAGTATGATGATGATGACATACTGATCTAAAGATCAGAGTATGATGATGACGCACTATGATTATGATGTTTCTGATCGAAAGATCAGAGTATGATGATGATGTTTCTGATCAAAAGATCACAGTATGTTGATGATGTTTCTGATCGAAAGATAAGAGTATGATGATGATGTTTCTGATCAAAAGATCAGAATGTGATGATGATTATTATTGACAGATCAGAATATGATGATGATGATGTTACATCTGATCGAAAGGGAAAAGTGTTGATGATAATATTGCTAATCGAGAGGTCAAAGTACTGAAAATGTTGCTGCTAATCGAAAGGTCAAGGTGCTGAAGATGTTGTTGCTGATGGAAAATTGAAAGTGCTGAAGATGTTGCTGATCGAAAGGTCAAAATGTTGAAGATGTTGTTGCTAATCGAAAAGTCAAAGTGCTGAAGATGTTGCTGATCGAAAGGTCAAAATGCTGAAGATGTTGTTGTTGATCGAATAATCAAAATGCTGAAGATGTTGCTGATGATAAAGACTAAAGATTGAAGATGAAGACTACATGATGTTGAAAAGCTTCCAATTATTTATAGATGTGTTATCCTGCTGATGTTGATGATGTCCCCTATCTCTACTCTTGTTGTTGTTGATGTTGTTGTAGAATACCCTTCTCATTAAGGGGGAGTGTTGAAATATTGTAACTTCGAATATTATTCTATATGTATCTTTTTGTGGTCCCCGATGGTCCTACCAGGAGAACCACTTGTATTACATTGTACCTCGATGCTCCTAATTAGAAGAAATAATAAGATTCATGAGGTAGTCCCCTCTAATTGTAAAGGTGGGTCATTAGCACCCCAGTGTGGTTACTTGAGCCTACATGTGTAACTCGAGCCTACATGATTTAACTTGAGCCTACATGTCAAATGAGTTAACTTAAGTGAACGGATGAATATAAATAGAGGTGTAGTGCTCCTCATTTGAGACACAAACACTCTCACTTGTGTAGCGCATTAGTGGAGAAGAGAAGTAGCTGGAGAAGGAGGAGGATCAGGCTTTGATCTCCTTGTTGGTTTTATCTTTTATCTTTTGGGGGCATCTATATTGAGGAAGCTTTTGTTGGTTTTTTCCCTTTAGGGTTTTCCTAGGATAAATCTTTGTGTTCCTTTTTTATGGCTGTGCTTGTCTATCTTTCAGTGATCCTATTTATATGCTTTTGTCATGAAAATGAAATGAAATATTGATGTCTTAGCTAAGCATATGAAAATTTAACACTAGACTTCCTAAAAATAAAAACTTAAATGATTCTATAATGGTAGTGGTTGACAAATTGAGTAAAGAAGCCCATTTTATACCTATAAAAACTACTTATAAAGCTGCAACCATAGCTGATATAATCTTAAAGCAAAATTTTCAACTGCATGGAATACCAAAAGTTATAATCTCAGATCGAGACCCTAAATTTATAGGTAACTTTTGGAGATCTCTGTTTAAAGGATTAAATACTACACTAAATTTTAGTACCTCATTCCTTCCTCAAACTAATGGACATACTGAAAGAGTAAATCAAGTACTGGAAGATTTAATAAGAGTGTATGTAAAGGATTAGCCAGGTAAATGGGAAGATTATTTACACCTGGTAGAATTTGCTTACAATAATAATTATCAAGCTTCAATCAGATTTAGTCCTTTCAAAATTTTGTATGGAAGGAAATGTAACACTCCTATCTCTTGGAGTAATCTGGTGGACAAGTTAGTATTAGATCCTAAATTATTGAAAAAAATGGAAGAAATTGTAAAGCAGGTACAAGGTAATCTAAAAATTGTACAAGATCGATAGAAAAGTCAAGCAGACCTTAAAAGAACTCCAAAAGAGTTTTAGGTAGGTGAACATGTGTTCATCAAGGTGAGACCCAAAAAGAGCTCTCTGAGGTTGGGTAGTTGTGCCAAACTAGCACCTCGTTATTGTAGTCCTTTTGAAATATTGTCCAGGATTTGACAGGTAGCCTATCAGTTGGCCTTACCACCAAATTTAAGAGTTCACAATGTTTTTCACATTTTTGTATAAAGAAATATGTGCATGATGCTACTCATGTTATTAACTGGAATGATGTACAGGTGGAACCCGAAGGAGATTTTCTGGTGGAACCGAACTGTATCCTCGAGCAGAGGGAGATCACACTTCAGAACCGCACCATTGGTCAAGTGAAGGTGCAATGGAAGAACTTTAGTCCAGAGGAAGCCACCTAGGAATTGGAAAGTCATATGCGGGATGCATATCCAATTCTATTCCAGGGGGATTCTGAGGATGAGGAATAAATAACATCGAGGATGATGTTATAAATTAAGGAGGTGTGTATGTCACATGCCCCAATTTTGCAAAAACAATTTTATATTATTTGAGGAACATTATGTTAAATTTTATGCTAAGTTGTAATGGATGACCAGTGGGGTCAAGGATATTTAATGTAAACTCAGAATATTTTATTTATAAATAAATAAATGAGGAGACAACAACTTAGGAGAGCTATTAAAAGAGTGTTTACAGTCAAATTGGTGGATGAGACTGGGTGGAGAGCAAACTGACATGTGTCAGCATCCTCAAACCACTTCTAACTATTGCAGGTGGCAACCTCCCTATATTTGTGGTCATGATTCCCCAAGAAAGTGGAATCAGAGCAGGTGGCTCAATTAATGAAAACTAACCTAGAAGACCTAGGCATCTCTATAAAATTTCCCATTGAAGAGAGCTGAGGCTTCTCATTCTAGAGAAGTGATTATTTAGGGTGAATGAATTTACTTCAAAGAAATTCAATGGAGGGGAAATCTAAAAAGTGTTTGAGGGGATAACTGTTGAGATTGATCTAGTTGTAGTCTTTAAATTGAAGATCATACAGACGAGAGCAGATTGTTTTACTAAGGTATCGAACTAGTCAGGTGATAGACGGTTCTACAGTTGCATTCTCCACCCAGTTCTCAGCCAATAAGACCAGGAACAGGCTCGGGGGTCTTGAGGAAGAGTTGTTTGAGCGCTCTCCAGGAGATTGGTAGGGAGGAACAGCCTCCTCAAGCTGTTGTCGTCTTGTCCTCAACAGGTTCTATGTTATTTTATTTTACTGTCTTAGTTAAATAAATCTTAGATTATCTGTTATATGAATGTTGGTGCTTGCCTGGTTCTAGCATAGTATAGGAATTTTATTTATAATGTTTCACTTTGATGTCGACCTTAGGTTAGAATTTTTTAGGTAGTAAAATATACCATAGTAGTTATTATAAACTACAAATTATTATAGTGTGGAAACATTATAATAGTAATCTTACTATTGTGTAAACCATGCACAAGATTTATAAACTACAGAAATAACATTGATAATGCATTTACCTTTGATTCAACTTTATAGAAGTGGTGGTTAGGTAGTATTCCACCTTAAAATAATGTATCTAGTTACAAAGAACCAAATTTATAATATATCATTGAAATTACCAGGTAGCAAGGCTACCTAAGGATATAAGTAACAATTATTTTTGATACATTATAAAAATGATGTGGTATTGTATATTGTTACAATAATACTTGTAGTAAGGCAATAAATTAGGAGTCAAAGTTTATAACTTGATGTTTAGAAGTGCAAAAATATTAGCACAATTACATACAAACAACAGGTTAACAATTTTCATGCCTAGTAAAGAAGAGATAAAGTAGAAATATGTAAGCTATTGGTAATCCTTACCATTGAGAATTATAGGAGTACATTCACACATAAAAGACAGTAGTTTTGAGCATAACATTAGCAGTATGAGCATGTTACAATGAAAGTAATTGCATGTCAAATAATATGAGCTCTAAGCTCACAGTAAGGATCTATTTATTTAACTAAGTATGTTAAGGATAACAATCTTATTGGCTAAACTTTGAATACGGTCTTAAAACCAAAACTATGGAAGAAAATTACTTTACCTCATCAGAGCTTTGCTTTTAAATAATCAGTTTATTTACTAAGCATATTAACATGCAACATAAATACTTCTTGCTACCTTACAAATTAAACTCCTACTTGATCGATCATTACCTGTTGAACCTATAAGAACTAGTAGTCCATCTGTGCTAGCATAATGCTAAGTAAGCCCCGAGTTTTCAAAGATAGTTTTTCACCTACTTGCCAAAAGTAAAATTATTAGTAAAGCTAAAAGCAATCTAGATGCAAGT